>CM028696.1:60806838-61033971 GCA_016771965.1 Brassica carinata | reverse complement strand
TTTTTTGGAACAGGTTGATGCTGGAGCTGATCTGATTGTTACTCAGCTGTTCTATGATACCGATGTTTTTCTCAAGTTTGTGAATGACTGTCGGCAAATTGGGATTAAGTGTCCTATTGTTCCTGGGATCATGCCTATTAATAACTACAAAGGGTTCTTGCGTATGACTGGTTTTTGTAAGACCAAGGTATGTATTGAGACTCTTACTGTAATAACCTTGAAGTTACTGTACGTCTGAAAGCTTATTATAAACAAGTGTATTTAAGGTTCCTTAGTTTATTGTTTTCAGAGCTAGTGTGATGGTGATAGTCACATGTTAACGGTAGATCTTAATGTTTTGTTCCTTAATGTAGATACCAGCTGAGGTTATGGCTGCATTGGAGCCTATCCAGGACAATGAGGAAGCTGTGAAAGCCTATGGTATCCACCTTGGAACAGAGATGTGCAGAAAGATCTTGGCTCATGGAACCAAGTCTCTTCATCTCTACACATTGAACATGGAGAAATCAGCTCTTGCTATATTGATGGTTGGTCCTCATTTTTCAACTACTACCTGTTAGTGATACTACTGGAGTATCCTAACGATTGTGCCGATGTTTGCAGAATCTTGGTATGATTGATGAGTCAAAAATCTCTCGTTCTTTACCGTGGAGACGCCCAGCAAATGTTTTCCGTACTAAGGAAGATGTGCGCCCCATTTTCTGGTAACCACACACTTAGTTTCTCTCTTGTTCTGATTATACCATAGCCACAGATCTTAATCGATAGAGAACATAAATCTTTTTGAAGGGCAAACCGTCCGAAGAGCTACATTTCTAGAACCAAGGGCTGGGAAGACTTTCCACAAGGCAGGTGGGGTGATTCACGCAGTGCCTCATATGGTGCACTCACTGATCATCAGGTACTATAGTGTTTCATTGCATATTATGTAGTTGTTGAAGATTGTTAAAAATGTAACATCTTCTTGTGAGCTTCTCTGGTGGACTAAATGGCTTTTTGTTGTTTGTTAGTTCTCACGTCCACGATCACGTGACAAGAAGCTTCAACAAGAATGGGCTGTCCCATTGAAAGGCGTTGAAGATATTCAGGAGGTAGAGCAACAATCTTTTCCTTCACTACTTGCAATAGTCTTCTCCTTCACTTTTTACCTGAAAATAACTCAGACATTTAGCATTGTCACGTAACAGAAATTCAAGGAGCTGTGCCTTGGAAACTTGAAAAGCAGTCCATGGTCTGAACTGGACGGACTCCAGCCAGAGACAAAGATCATAAACGAGCAGCTGGTGAAAATCAACTCCAAAGGCTTCTTGACCATCAATAGCCAACCATCAGTCAATGCAGAGAGATCTGATTCCTCAACTGTTGGTGAGCTCTCAATAAGTTCCCAATCTCATTGCTAGTGCAACTAACTCAAAGACTCATCAATGTCCTTTTCACTTCTGTGTGGTTTTGCAGGATGGGGTGGTCCTGGTGGATATGTATACCAAAAGGCTTACCTAGAGTTCTTCTGCTCAAAGGAGAAGTTAGATGCAGTTGTTGAGAAATGCAAAGCTTTGCCGTCTATAACTTACATAGCCGTCAACGAAGGAGAGAACTGGGTATCAAACACTGCCCAGTCCGATGTGAACGCTGTTACTTGGGGAGTTTTCCCGGCTAAGGAGATCATTCAACCAACCATTGTGGATCCGGCTAGCTTCAAAGTGTGGAAAGATGAAGCGTTTGAGACTTGGTCAAGAAGCTGGGCTGACTTGTACCCTGAAGCTGACCCTTCAAGAAACTTGCTCGAGGAGGTCAAGAACAGCTACTATTTGGTGAGTTTGGTTGAGAATGACTACATCAACGGTGATATATTCAGTGTCTTTGCTGATCTTTGAAAACAACATCTGTTTCCTACGGCTTTCATGATTTGGCTTTTGTAATGTCTCTAAAAATATTGGGATTATGGTTTTATATCATGTTATTTATCATCATTATCATATTGATTTGCCAATAAAGTTTTATTCATAAAGAAAGCATCCGTTTCATTACCTATGCGACTCAAAGTTCCATTGTTTCTGAGCTACAATGAAGGCTTCTCTTTGATTTGACTCAAAGTCAAAGGTTAGGAAATTGCAAAACAAACCCAATACGACTTAATATTTACATTAAACAACCTCTCACATGTAGCTTGACGCTCCTTATTGGGCCCACTATTTAAAGGCCCACCAACATTAATCAGGCGTTATATGCTTAATTGAAATAATTACAAATCCTATCATGACAACTTTAACGGACCAGAGAAACGTTGTGCTTTGTGAGCATTACCTTAACGGCTACTTACCTTTTTTGTATGAACAATAATTTTGAAAACCACCTGTTTTCGTTTTTCCCCCTTTCTTCTTCTTCTTCGATTTAGGGTTACGAAATTTGATTCAATCCGATTTGATTTTTTTTTTGTGATTCGATTGTAAATGGAGGCGAGAACCGGCCGAGAGCACCCATCGACACCGGCGGCTGCGGCTCCTCCTCCTCCGCCGTCTACACGGCGTCCGAGAGTGAGAGAAGTCAGCTCGAGATTCATGTCTCCGGTCTCTTCATCTTCGTCTTCCTCCTCCTCCGCCGGAGATCTCCACCTAACGACTCCCAGGCACCATCATCACCTTAATCACCGATCCGTTTCCGTTCAGAAGTCGAGACGGCAGTTGAAGCTAGCGGAAGGCGACGAGAACCACCGCCCCTCCGATACGGCGCGTAGCCTGGACTCGCCGTTTCCGATCCACCACGACGGAGGGAAGAACCAGCAGCAGAGTAATAATCGATCCAAGCCGTTGAAGGAGAACGGACAACACCGTCTCGACACTCCGACGTTGCCGCCTCCGTCTAGATCTAGACTGAACCAGCAGCGTCTGCTTACATCCTCCGCCGCGGCTAGGCTTCTCCGGCTATCGGTCTCCTCCACTGACGGTGAAGAAGACAAATCCAGCGCCTCGGATCTGTTGCGGAGCCACGCGAAGAAGGCCGTCAACAGTCAAGCCGCGTCTCCTCTCCGGCGATCCCTGAGTGCTTCTTGCGATGATCCGTCGTCGTTTCGAGACGCGAGAGGTTCGTTGTCGTTGCCTCCTGTGGCACCTAACTCGAAGGCTCAGGCTGATATAAAGAAGCAGAAGAAAGTTTCAGGGCAACAAGCTGATGCACATTCTCTGAAACTTCTCCATAACCGATACTTGCAGTGGAGATTCGCTAATGCGAACGCTGAGGTCAAAACGCAAGCTCAGAAGGCACAAGCTGAGGTCAGTTTCTACTCTGAGAATCAAAAGATTGATACTTTAGCTAATCATATCAATGATGATTATTCGACAAGTCTATTGGTTATTGTTACAGTATGAATTTGAAATTAAAATCAGTTTCAGAAGTGAGTGTGTGTTCTGTTTGGTAGATAGATCAGTATGATTTTGACATTAACACCAATGGTACAAAAGTGAATGTGGTTTATGTCTCTTTTTATTGCAGATGATGTTTCACTCCCTTGGTTTGAAAATGTCAGAGCTCTCTGAATCTGTAAAGGAGAAACGAATAGAACTGGAGAGATTGTTGAGAGTGAAAGTTGTTAAGGAGATTGTGGAGTCTCAAGTAAGTTCGCTTATTAGACTGTTTTTTTTTACTCATTGAGAATTGTTGACTAATCTCTTTGAACTCTAAGCAGATTCCTTATTTGGAACAATGGACAACAATTGAAGATGAATATTCAACTTCGCTATCAGAAACATCTGAAGCTTTACGGAATGCTTCACTGCGGCTCCCGCTCGATGCTGATATCAAGGTCTATAATGTTCGGAACAACTATGATAATAAACTTGTTCCCTATTTTTCATAACTTGTACTAACAACCACTTCAACTTTTGCTTCTCAAAACCAGGTTGAGACTAAAGAGTTAGCAGAAGTACTTACTGGGGCTTCAAAGTCCGTTGAAGGCATTGTGCAAAACATTGGACATCTTTTGCCTAAGGTTAGCAAACTACTATGTGTTTGGCTCTACCTCATAACATGAACATGAATACAATTCGAATGTGGATTAACATGTGTTGATGCATTTTGCAGACGCAAGAGATGGAGACTTTGATATCTGAACTAGCAAGAGTAAGCAGCATAGAGAAGGCATCAGTACAAGATTGTGGAGTTACACTACTGAAGACACATTCAGCTCATGTATAAACCTGAAACATTGAATCTAACATAACCCTTTGTTCTTTTCAGTTGCTGAAGTCTAAATAAGTGTCTTCCTCTTATGCAGATTGAGGAGTGTTATCTTAGGAGTCAGCTTATTCAACAACAACAGCACAAGAAGTGTGAACTTCAAAAATAGAGCAAAAGTTTTGTTTTACATGGGGACTATATGTTCTGATCATTATATTGTAACCATATTAATAAAGAAGTAATGGAACTGCTTTTGACCAAGCTAAACCGGATCCAAATTGATTTAAATTCTGTAGAAGCAGTGATTCTCGAGTATTGATTGGACTTAACCAACCTAAGCCGGATCCAATTAATTAGTTCTGTAGAAGAAATGATTCTCTAGTATTCGACTAAGTAACCAAGTTATTAGGATTCTACCGGTGACCATTCTAGAAACAAAAAAAACAAAAAAAAAGGAACATAGAGAAATAAAATTGTAGGAATGAAAAAAAAAACGATTGTTTCATCCTATATTTAAGATATAGCAGGAATAACTTCGTTCATTATTTCTCTATAGAAAAGGAATGGTAAAAAACGAAAAGGAAAAAATTTAATTTTTATGAATGGAGATTTTTTTTTAGGAAAGTCGTTCATTGGTAATCGTATAGAAATAGAAATAAGATGAAATGAACATTGGACTTAACCAAGCTAAGCCGGAACCAATTAGTTAAATTTTGTAAAAGTATCGCAAGAGGCCCAGAACAGGCCCATTAACTAAGACGAGGCTTTAAACTCTACCGATGAGATATCACCACGCGTATTAAAAGGGAACGGCTCTGATTTAATCTCACATTCTTCATAATTGAGTCGGCGGGGGCGGAGCAAATAATTACAACCACCGGAGAGATTTTCGATTTTCAAAACGAAAGAGAAAGTTATCACAATCTTCTGAAGCGATAGAAAGAGAAGAGAAAGAGGAGCAATCATGGGGATGAAATTTTTGAACAAGAAGGGATGGCATACGGGGAGCCTCCGTAACATCGAGAACGTGTGGAAGGCTGAGCAGAAACAAGAGGCCGAGCAGAAAAAACTCGAGGAGCTTCGTCTACAGATCGTCCAGGAGAAGGAGCGTTCTGAGTTTCGCGCTCTCCAGGAACAAGCCGGTCTCATCCCGTAAGTCTTATTCTTCTCCTTCCTCTCTTCTCTCGATCCCAATCGATTTGGGCTGGATCTAACTTCGGAGTTAGGGTTACGGACTAGAGATTGTATATTATTGTTGATTCGTTTAGTGATTGTAATAGAATCGGTGATCCAAATCGATTTGGGTTGGATCTAATTTCGGAATTAGGGTTAGGGTTTATAGATTGTATTTTATGATTTGAGTAATTCTTAGTGATTCGTTTAGTGATTGTGATAGAATTGGTGATTTGGAGTTGTGGGTCATTCTAAAAATCGTATTTTTTTTTTTTTGTATCTTCTTGCAGGAGACAAGAGAGGTTAGAGTTTCTGTATGATTCAGGATTAGCTGTTGGGAAAGGGAGTGCGAGTGGTTCAGGTGTGTCGTTTCAGAGAGAAGAGCAGCCTTTAGCTAATGCTGCGGAAGCTGGTAATAATGCTGGTGAGAAGCCAGATCCTTCAGCTCCTGGTGCGTTGTTTGAGGATAAGACTCCCTCTGCGAATGATTCTTGGAGGAAGCTTCACTCTGACCCTTTGCTTCTCATCAGGCAGCGCGAGCAAGAAGCTCTTGCTAGAATCAAGAACAACCCTGTCAAGATGGCTCTTATTCGAAAATCTGTAAGCTTTACTTTTACTTGCATGGTTTTTGAATTTAAATTGTATTGGATGTTGTTTGTGTTGTTGCCTCGTTTACCTACTGACCTGTTGGATAACTTTCTTGTTTATAGGTGGAGGAGAAGGGAAAGGGTAAAGATGGTGATGCAAAGGAGCACAAGAAAAAGCGTAAGCATCGTAAGCATTCTTCATCCAGACACCATTCTGATTCGGGGGAAGATTCTGGCGAAGAGACTGGAAGAAAATCACGTCATCACAGAGCATCAGGGGATCATGACAAACACTATGAGAGGGAAAGTCGTGATAAGCACTCTGAGAGACGAAGGTCTGACTTAGAGGATGAGTCCAGAAGAAGAGAGAGTCACGATAAGCACTATGAGAGACGGAGGTCAGAGTTGGATGATGAGTCCAAAAGAAGAGAAAGTCAAGATAAGCACTATGAGAGACGGAGGTCAGAGTTGGATGATGAATCAAAGAGAAGAGAAAGACGTAGAGATGATCGACCCAGTGAGAAGTATAGGAACCACTCTCCTTACAGCAGCCGTTTAGAAAGGGAAAATCTCAAGAGTTATGGTGAAGATGACAGAAAAAGGAAAACAGAGGATTTAGACAATGTCAAGCCCTCCTCGAGGGAGGACAATGGATTCCAGAATAGACGCCGGAAGGGTGGCTCTAAACTATCAGAGGAAGAGAGAGCTGCTAGATTCAAGCAAATGCAAATGGACGCAGAGGTGCACGAGGAGCAGAGATGGAGAAGATTGAAGAAAGCTGATGAAAGTGATGCTGTGGAAGCTAGCAAGAACAAAAACTCTTTGGGCAAAAGCTTCTTGGACGACGCTAATAAAAGTGTGTATGGAGTTGAGAAAGGTGGAAGCTCGACCATTGAAGAAAGTGTGCGTCGCAGAAGCTTTTATTCACAGCGTGGAACTGAGGCTGAAGGCAATGCTTTTCGCCGTTGAATGAACAAATATCATATTCCAATACAAGTTTTTATTTTGGAAATGTAACAAATCAATACTATTAAAACAGCAGTATTTTCTTTACATTCCACAAGTGTGCCACTGAAATATATTAAATAGTAAGAAAATTTAATTATCTACATTTTCTTGAATAGATATTTGGAAGATTTGAACAAAGAATATTCTTTCATAACCAAATGTCAATAATTCAATAAATTTTAAATTGCCTAAACACATATAATTTGGATTGAATACACTTTTTTTTTTGTAGGTGTGATAGTACGTAGAGTACATTTTTACAGACTTTCTGTTTTACTTTCTTTGTTTATATCTCATATATATTAATTGAGAATCATTTAAAAAGTTATAACTTTAACTTTGTATTAATTCTTCATTTTTGTTTAATTTATATTATTAAAAAAATTAAACAATCAAATTAACCATATAATTAAAAATTAGATTTTTTTCGTATATGTTATATTTTAAATTTTTTAAAATGACTTTAAATTACAGAAATCAGGAAACCTTATATGTTATATTTTAATTTTTTTAAAATGACTTTAAATTACAAAATGAGGAAACCTTATATGTTATATTTTTTATATGTTATATTTTGATTTTTTTTAAACAACTTTAAATTACAAAAATGTAAGTTTTTCTTAAGCATACGACTAAAAACATTAAAATGACATGTATCAATTTAGTGGTTGATTTGAAACCTTTCAAAACCATATGAAAGGCATAGATTAAAATAATTCAACTGTGGAAACAATATTGTTCATTTTTTTTTTCAAAAATATGTTCGGTGGAAAAAAAAAATTTCTGTCATAATTTGTTTAATGTCCAATTCGATCAATCCATGATATATTAAGTATAGTTTAGTTCTATAATTTTACCAAAAATTGATCCGGTCATTCAGAGACAAATTATATAATAACAACAAAAAACATTGTATATGTATAATAAAATGATCAAATATATAAAAAAATTATCGATAATATATACAAATAAATTTACTCTGCGGAAGACGCATGTCTTATCGTAGTATATATATATATTGTCATCATAGTTAACAAAGTGGATGGGCTTTAGATATGGTTATAGCAAAACTTAGTTATTATACTTTTCTGTGCAATCTCAATTAATTAAGGGTATTACTGGTATTTCCGCTACCGCCCGCAAAAGTTGATAGTAGTTATTAGCGTTTTACAATAATTACTCAAACCGCTTTAAACCACTCTAAACTTCATAAATTCAAAACCTCGTTTCAGTTAGCGTTTGCGGACGGTTGCAGGAAGATATATATATTTTTAAAACATTATAAATGCAAAAATAAAAATATTCAATAAAAAATTTAAATTGGAATTATAAAATACTAAAATATATCTATATTTTAATTAGTATTATAAAATTTTAAAATAAAAATATTTCTATAATTTTTAAAAATTTAAAACTATAACTTTCTAAATATAATTTTTATATCTATTATAATATTATGATTTTGATTTTTTATAATTATATAAAATGTAAATATTGTTAATTTAATTATTTAACCGCTGCTGCATTTGGTAGTTAACCAGTCATAAGTATCCCGCAAACGCACCAATTTCTAACCGCATAACCACTCGTACAAATCTCTTAAAACCGCTAGAAACCGTAACCACCCGCAACCGCAACGGCTGCGTTTGAAACGAGTCAGGTCCTAAATCCAAACAAAAGAGGCAAGAGCAACACAAACACATATCAATCTATTATATGAAAACAATTTTGAATTTATATATGATAGTATAGATTATGCGATTAATTTGTTTTACACATTCCAAAATAAGTGTTCAGTTTCTACTCTTAAATCAAAACCTGAATATTTTTACAATTCTAATAAAACAGTAAATACATTTCTAGTAAGTGATTTCTTATCTAACTTTAAACTAGAAGAAAAAAATGAAATCTATCACATATTAAAAATTTCTTAACGATCCAAAGTTTTATCTCACCTAAAAATAATTAGAATATATTATGTATATGAAGTTAAACATAGATTATAGACAAACATTTTCAAAATAGAAAAAAATTATAAAACTATAGTTTTATCATTATTTTTCAACCATAAAATAATTTGACGCGTTGGAAAAACGAGTCAAAATACTTTTTTTCTTTTTAAATTAAAACTTATAAACAAAATAAGTACAGTATTAAAACGCGGATTACCGGTAACTACGTTAAGCCATTTAAAAAATACTCCGTTTAGATATATGGCAGGAAAAACTCTTTTATTTATTTATTTTGAAGTCGATAATTATATTACAATTACATTAAAAATGAGGCTCAAAATATAGTTATAAGTTAAAAAAATGGATTCTCGTTTTGTATGTTCCGATTCTAGTTGGATATGTTGAGCAATTTCTAGTCTAGGCATTATCTTTCCATATGTAACAGACTAAAGACCCATAACGTAGCCTGATTTGAGGGAGGTCCAGTCCACTTTATTAGTGTGTAATAAATAATAATAGCTGCTGGGAGGTTGAAAATGTGGTAGAGTGATCCATATCCGTGAGGCCGTGACATGTGTAGTTAAGCACGATACTCCAAGATCCACTTTGGCACCTTTATGGAAGATGAAAGCCACTTTTTTTTGTCTTTTAAATATATTTGGTTTCTTTGTGCTATTTTTTGTCAACCTTTCAACTAAGAAGAAGATTTTGGTTCAGAGATTATATAATTGAAGTTTTGCAATATGAAATTCAACTTTAAGGTCGTTGGTGTGTTATAAATCCAGAAGTTCACATGTATTGAATTGTGGATGGTAAGATAACAAACAACTGATGAAATTTAAAGAGAACAAAAGTGAGTTGGGTTGTTATGGAAACATGTTTGCCGTGTGAGATTTTTTCTAACCTCGCTATTTTTTTTCTTCTGTCATAAGATTAAGCCATTCAGGGATAGATGCTTGCAAGAAGGTTTCAACTTTCACGTGTTGCTAATTTGTACAATGATGATTCCTGAAATATCTACTGTACTGGTGCACATAAAATCTTAATATTTTTAATAAACTTGATAGAATATTCTGATGAGAAATTTATAATTGTACGAATTCACACGCAAAATAGACAAACAAGTGTGTTGGCCAGTAAGAATTTTATGGCATAGGACATGAGTCGGCTTTAAAGAAAAAGAAGAGAAATACAAAAGTGAGAAATGAAGATGTAACAGAATAGAAAAGGAAATGTGTGGAGCTTGAGATTAGGATTGGGGATGATCTATTGTCATTTTGTCTCCATACTAATAATATTAACCGACACATTAGTTTTTTAGTGGCTTCTTTCTTTTTTGACTATACACTGTTTTTTCACATTGTGGGTGCTCTTACCCCCACCCAATCAACACCGCCCTTTATTTCCAATCTTCATAAACATATATAAATATTTTTTTTCTTAAATAGTGATCGTATTGTAATGGAACATAGATGGAATAGTTGACTCACTCATTTCAAATATTATGGATGATATATGTTTTTCTTTTGTTCTTTTTTTTTTGGTAATATATACCGTTTTACTGTATGTCTAAGGTTAAATTAGTACT
Organism: Brassica carinata; assembly: GCA_016771965.1. Classification (NCBI taxonomy): domain Eukaryota; kingdom Viridiplantae; phylum Streptophyta; class Magnoliopsida; order Brassicales; family Brassicaceae; genus Brassica; species Brassica carinata. The sequence goes on along the minus strand of CM028696.1, from coordinate 61,023,490 downwards.
GTAGAAGTGTGTATATACACACACATATATATATATATATATATATATATATATATATATATATATATATATATATATATATAAGGTTGTGGACTGGCAAATGAGGAGTAAAATTTATTTTAATAATACAAAATGTTTTATGTAAAATTAGTAATTATCATTCAAGATGCTAATTATCTGATTTAGCATCTTGAATGATAATTACTAATTTTATGATATGATCTTATGTTATCTAATGATCTTGTCTTTCATCCTTCCAATGATATGATCTTATGTTATCTAAGTTTTGATTTAGGGAATGATTGATAAGTACTGTAGCTTTATATTTTTTACTATAGAATTTAATCTGTAGATTTAATTGCTGTAGCTTTCCTTGTTGTAGATTTCTAAAACACTAATTTTTTTTCTGAAATAAAGGCTGCAGACAACCATATTTTGATTTTGCAGAGATTTTTTTGCTGTGAATTTTTTAAGAAAAGCAAAGCTCGATTGGTTGACATATATAGCCGTAGACTAAATTTTGGCTTTCGAGAGTATCTACATCTCCAACCAATCGTATCTTTACTAATGTAAACCTAATATTTATAATCATTTCTTCAAATAAAAAAGTTGAAATCCCAATACACATTAATGACAGTCAAAAGAGTGGAATGTTCAGTTTCAGTAAGATTTCCTTTTTCTATAAAGCTGACAGTAAAACAAGATAACATATCTAACATTCGAATTATTCCAGAAAAAGATTCTGACAAAAAACAAATTTAACAGAGAGACAGAGAAGAAAGCAACCAATCAAATCTTACACAATAGAATCCAAATTTACACTTGTCTTTATTTCAAAAGAATCGTCCTTTTATTGCCGAAGTGTTTATTGGTTGCCAAGAAGAACTAAACGCACAATCCAAAGAACCTCTCATCTTCTCTTCTTCTTCTTCTCTTTCTGTAATAAAAAGCTTAAACCTTTTCTTGAGTTTCCTTAACCATGGCAGCTAATTGCAAAAGGGTTAGCTTCTTGCTGGCTCTGGTAACGACGGTGGTGGTGACTCTCTGTTCTTCATTCGTCTCCGGCGAAAATGAGGTTTCCGATCTTAAAATCCGTACCCACTTGAAACGACTCAACAAGCCACCTCTCAAATCCATAAAGGTAAATAATTTCGCAGAAAGTTTCCTTTTTTAGCTGAGTTTCCGCAATAATTTTATGGTTTGGAACAGAGCCCAGATGGAGATGTAATAGATTGTGTCCCAGTCACCGACCAACTAGCTTTAGCTCATCCTCTGCTCATTAACCACACTGTCCAGGTATTACAAACTCTTCTTCTTCTTTTGTCCCCAGTCTCTGTGATTCTTGTTCTTGAGTGTTTCTTACATTGTTAATGGGCTTTTATAGATGAGTCCAAGTTTCAACCCGGAGAGTGTCTTTAGCGAGAGTAAAGTTTCATCAAGAACCAAGAAACAGCAGCGTAATGATATAACTCAGCTCTGGCATGTCAATGGGAAATGCCCTGAGAACACAGTTCCCATCAGAAGAACGACAAAGCAAGATCTTTACCGAGCCAGTTCTGTCGAGAGTTTCGGTATGAAGACTCGGAAAAGCATCCCTAAGCTCAAATCTTACGACACAACTGGTGTCCTTCCACAAAATGGTCATCAGGTATATGTTTTTTCTTGTCATGCATTTTCGGTATTTTAACAAATTTTTATTAACCCTTTTGGATTTGATGTAGCACGCGATAATGTATGTCGAGGATGGTGTTTTCTACGGTGCTAAAGCCAAGATTAATGTATGGAATCCGGATGTGGAGATGCCTAATGAGTTTAGCTTGGCTCAGATTTGGGTTTTGGGTGGAAACTTCAACTCTGATCTTAATAGTATTGAAGCTGGCTGGCAGGTAAGCCTTTTGGTTTCTTGTAATAGAAGTTAGATTTTGTGTTTTTTGATTCAAAGATTTGTGTTTTTTTTCAGGTGAGTCCACAATTGTATGGTGATAACCACACTAGGCTCTTCACTTATTGGACTGTGAGTTTCTATCTCTTTATGTGTTTTAGTTTATTTCTATGTGTGTTTTTGTTTATTGAAGAATCAATGTTTTGTCTCCCCTGTGAGAAAAACAGAGTGATGCCTACCAAGGAACAGGCTGTTACAATCTTCTGTGCTCAGGATTTGTTCAAATCAATAGGGAGATTGCAATGGGTGGATCAATCTCTCCTTTATCTAGCTATGGAAACTCTCAATATGACATTATCATTCTTATCTGGAAGGTAAACCAAACATCAAGAATCCTACTCGTTTCCAACTTCAAATCTTTTGAAAGCATAACTTATATAATAATATATACATTTTCTATTAAAAAACCTACTTTTAATATATGCTAAAATAACTACTTTTAATATGTCCTATTGAGTATATGGTTTTTGTTATGTTCTGTTTGTTTAGTTTAGCTTTGTTTTTTCCTTTCTCAGGACCCAAAAGAAGGACATTGGTGGTTACAATTTGGTGAAAAGTACATAATGGGATACTGGCCAGCTTCACTCTTCTCTTACTTATCAGAAAGTGCATCAATGATTGAATGGGGAGGTGAAGTTGTGAACTCGCAGTCCGAGGCAGGACAACACACTACCACTCAGATGGGAAGTGGTCGGTTCGCAGAGGAAGGTTGGGGGAAAGCAAGTTACTTCAAGAACGTTCAAGTAGTTGATGGATCTAATAAATTGAGAAACCCTGAAAATCTTCAAGTGTTTACTGATGAAGAGAACTGTTACAATGTGAAGAGTGGCAATGGAGGTTCTTGGGGAAGTCACTTCTACTATGGTGGTCCTGGTCGAAACCCTAATTGCCCTTGAGTATCTGTCTACTTACTTGCAGTGCACATCATTCTAAATTAATCATTAATTTGTATAAAACATATATTAGATACACATTCTTACATATATTGTTTTCAGATTCACCAGAGTGGATTAGGGTTTGTTTATGTCTTGTTTCAGAGTGTTTCTCTGTTTCTATGGAGTGAAGAGAAGATCCACTTCTTTAAAGAACATGGTCCCATGTGTATACTGAAATCTTTATGATCATGTATTTATAATTGCTTTGTTTATGTATAACAAAAAATAGAGATGACACTTTTGGATCTTCCTATTAATTCAGCCAGGTAACAATTTCCATCAGAATTATTGGTCAGACTTCATTAATCTATCATACTAAATAAATGTATATTGTATCATAATATGTAGGTGTCACTAATTCAAATGACCATGATCTTAATTTAGTTGTAACGTACATTTAGTTCCATTGGTGGAATTTGGTGAAACTTCATCCGAGACTAAATCATGTTTGGGCGGTGGCTTTTCCATTGCATTGTAATTATGTTATAGTCCTTGACTTCTTGATCAAGAACACCGATTTTTATACTATAGTTTATCATTTTATCTATGGGGATTACAGATCTATTTTGTGAATTGCGATAGCCTCTGATAAAGTCAACAAAAATGTGGGCCTAGAAACCACAAGAGAGTTGACTTGGTGGATCGCATTGACGAATTCTCAGTTGGAAAGTATATAATCAATTCAACATAGTAAGAGAATTATAATTGTTTAACATAATATTCAACTAGATTTCGACCCGCACGGTTGTGCGGGTGTTTATTTTCACTTTATAAACATATACATCTGTTTTTACATTATTATTGGTATATATTTTTTATTAATTAATCATATATTTAAAGTTTATATAATTTTTTTTGATACAATAATTTTATAGTGTGCATGTTTGTCTATTCAATTTGTTTCGAACTATTACATGTAATTGTGACTTATATATTTATCTTATTAGATTTGCTCACTAATATATGTAAAGTTCAACAAATTTGAATATTATTTGTATTTATATTTTTTGAAATAAAATATTACCTGTAATTTTTAATTAAAATTATAAGTAATATAAATAAATATTTTATTATTTAGTAATTTTATTTGTATTTACGAACATATTAAAATATTCATCTACACTAATATTTGAACATTATTACTATTGAATATTAAACGAAAAACATTGATATATGTTTTTAATATGTTAAATTGAAAAATGTTCATGATATAATATACATACAAATTAATGGTGAGATGAAACTATTTTCTAGTAACTACTGGTGGACTCCATCACTTTAAGTTTAGTGAAATTTTTAAATCTACGACCAATATAGTTGCGGACAAATAATATACCCGTAATTAGAGTAGTAACTTTTTGAATTATATTATATAATATTGGAATAGATTTTTCCTTGATATTATGCTGATTGTTTTCCAATAATGTTACAATAACAGAATTATAGGATTATACCATTTATATATGATTTTTGTAACAAACAACAAATATTGTTGATGTTAAATGAATATACCCGTATTTGATGTTTTATTATTTTGAATACAGCCAACTTCATCTTCTCCAAATGATGTCTGTGTTTCAGTATATAAAAAAATAAAGATCATATAATAGAAAGAGAACGATAACTCAAATAAGGCCAACACAAGTGCAACAATAAATTCAAAGAGCATTGTAACGATGTTAGTAACAGTCTAACAGAGTTAGTTTGGTCAAGCATTGTCATAGAAGTTATGGCCATGAGATACGTTTATATGTATATGGTTAATTATAGTACACGACTAAGTATTTAATGAAAACGACAGAGACACATGAAATAAGACTTATGAACTAATGTATACCTTTAGTAACAGAAAATGTATGGTCATTTATAATAAAGCGAAATCATCACGATTAATAAAAGATGAGTTGGTAATGTGAGATTTTAGGTGACATTAATTTGAAGATAAATGATAAAACAATTAATATGATAAATGTAACATAAATTTCTACTAATAGGTACATTACGTCCAATTTTTAAAAAATCACACATGAATCAAAGTTGTAATTTCTGTTTTAATATATAAGATGGTGCCAAAGGAAAGTTCAGTATAAGAATGTACTAATCGTATTATAAATTAGGTATCGATTTAATAATGAACTGACGTAAAAGCTCTGACCTCACGCGGAATGGTTCATGACAGACCAACAAAAAATAATTTTTATTTAGAGTAATTATATATCGTTTGGTCAAATGTCATTTTATACATTCGTAAAAGTGACTTGGCTTAACCAAAAGCTATGAATGTATAATACGCCCACGGGGTATTTTAACTCTGATCATAAGTCAAAACCAGTGATTTACGAAACAATGTGTCTGGTAAAAACATGTGAGGTTGAATAAGAAAAACATCATTGCACGATTTTGAAAACATAAGAGGCAGTAACCTAATAATATAGAACGAAAAAATTGAGGTATTAATATAGGTCGAGTTGATAGTTGATACTATCAACAAAAATATATTATCTGGCTAGAGTTGACAAGGTCTGATTTTTTTTAAAAATATTAGAAGCTCCTGTCAAGAAAAGAATAATAGTTATGAAAAATAAGCGCGATCTCCTCCTATAAAAGCCAATGAGTTCTTGCTAAAAGTTTCACTAAGAACTGTATATATAACCATGATGAGAATGGCTAGTTTCACGGTGGCTCTGATGGTGATAGCGGCGACAATAACTATTCGAGTTGATGGACATGCGTTTTCCCATCACCAGGAAGTTAAAATACGTAGACATTTGAAGCGACTCAACAAGCCTGCTGTTAAATCCATTAAGGTATCTTATACAAATTAGAGAAATATTTTAAAATAGCATCAACACAATTTTTTGCTTCAGAAATAGCACACAGAAAAATTCCTAACATTAACAAAAATTAATATTTTTATCATTTTACTCTTTAATTAATGCTATTTTCAAGATTTTCTCCTTATCTACTATTTTTGTCATAATAATAATTATTTTTATTTTCCAAATCATTTGCCCTACAAATTTCGTGAATTTCTTACGTAACAATGAATTATTATTCGCTTTAATCAAAATTTTCCTTACAGAGTGAAGATGGAGATGTAATAGATTGTGTTCCTATTACCAACCAGCCGGCTTTTGATCATCCTTTACTTAAACACCATACCATGCAGGTTTGGTTTCACTTTTCAGTCTTTATATTGTTAAAACACAATATGTTTGAATCACTTGCAATAAAAAGTTTATGCACGTAGATGAGACCGAGTTTCATCCCTGAAAGTGATTCAACGTACATCAACGAAGAGACAAAGACTATAAATCAGGTTTGGCACAAGGCTGGAGAGTGTCCTGATAACACTGTTCCCATCAGAAGAACAAAGAAAGAAGATCTCTTAAGACCTAAATCCATGAAGAGATTTGGGAGAAAGCCTCATCATAGCATCCCACGGACTACAACCTTTGATCCAACAAAAGGTCATCAGGTACGTCTACATGTCCACACATCTATGTGTCTCCGTTGTTACTTTCTTATAGCTTACACTATCCATTAATTTCTGTGGAGTTGGATTTAGTACGCGATAATGGGTGCGAGGAACGGAAAGTTTTATGGGACAGAAGTTGTTATAAATCTGTGGAAACCATATGTCCAAGTTCCTGACGAGTTTAGCCTGGCTCAGACTTGGATTGTGTCCGGATCTGGCTCTGGTCTTAACACCATTGAAGCTGGTTGGCAGGTTTGCTCCCTTCTCCACGACCTTTCTTTGTTCTTATGCAAATAACGTAACTTATTATATATTTTTCTCCTTAATTTATAGGTTTATCCAGAACTATATGATGATAACAGACCTAGATTCTTTGTTTACTGGACGGTAAGTTCTCTTTTCCAAATTATTTATGCTTATTTATCCCTTATATATTAGACGTTAATCATTTATAAATTTAAAATGTTTACTTCCTGAATAGAACCGAAAAATCACTTAATAAAATAATTATTATAAGAAGATTAAGACTTCAAATTGTGTGTTATCTTCTATAATTTCTCTCTCTAAATTCTTAGATCAGGACATTCGTTATATTTTATTTTGCAAAATTATTCGTATCTATAACTACAGTAGACTCTAATCATTGTGAAATCATCTTTTCATAAATAGCGTGATGGATATCGAAGAACCGGGTGCTACAACCTTCTCTGCTCGGGTTTCGTTCAGACAAGTAATCGATATTCAGTAGGTGGAGCTTACAACATCGTGTCACGCTACGGTGGAACTCAGTACGATATCTCTATACTTATATGGAAGGTAATAGCATAGTTATTTTATTTTTCATGAGATTCTTGAGTCGCAAGATATATATCTTTTTCACCAAATTACCTCTCTATCTAAGCTAAAATGGTTAATTGCAATCACTAGGACCGGAAAACAGGAAACTGGTGGCTAAGGGTTGGCAAAGACATCATAGGTTACTGGCCTGGCAAGTTGTTCACTTCGCTAGGAAATGGAGCTACGAGAGTTGAATGGGGAGGTGAAATCGTTAACTTAAAGACTATAAATCAGGTTTGGCACAAGGCTGGAGAGTGTCCTGATAACACTGTTCCCATCAGAAGAACAAAGAAAGAAGATCTCTTAAGACCTAAATCCATGAAGAGATTTGGGAGAAAGCCTCATCATAGCATCCCACGGACTACAACCTTTGATCCAACAAAAGGTCATCAGGTACGTCTACATGTCCACACATCTATGTGTCTCCGTTGTTACTTTCTTATAGCTTACACTATCCATTAATTTCTGTGGAGTTGGATTTAGTACGCGATAATGGGTGCGAGGAACGGAAAGTTTTATGGGACAGAAGTTGTTATAAATCTGTGGAAACCATATGTCCAAGTTCCTGACGAGTTTAGCCTGGCTCAGACTTGGATTGTGTCCGGATCTGGCTCTGGTCTTAACACCATTGAAGCTGGTTGGCAGGTTTGCTCCCTTCTCCACGACCTTTCTTTGTTCTTATGCAAATAACGTAACTTATTATATATTTTTCTCCTTAATTTATAGGTTTATCCAGAACTATATGATGATAACAGACCTAGATTCTTTGTTTACTGGACGGTAAGTTCTCTTTTCCAAATTATTTATGCTTATTTATCCCTTATATATTAGACGTTAATCATTTATAAATTTAAAATGTTTACTTCCTGAATAGAACCGAAAAATCACTTAATAAAATAATTATTATAAGAAGATTAAGACTTCAAATTGTGTGTTATCTTCTATAATTTCTCTCTCTAAATTCTTAGATCAGGACATTCGTTATATTTTATTTTGCAAAATTATTCGTATCTATAACTACAGTAGACTCTAATCATTGTGAAATCATCTTTTCATAAATAGCGTGATGGATATCGAAGAACCGGGTGCTACAACCTTCTCTGCTCGGGTTTCGTTCAGACAAGTAATCGATATTCAGTAGGTGGAGCTTACAACATCGTGTCACGCTACGGTGGAACTCAGTACGATATCTCTATACTTATATGGAAGGTAATAGCATAGTTATTTTATTTTTCATGAGATTCTTGAGTCGCAAGATATATATCTTTTTCACCAAATTACCTCTCTATCTAAGCTAAAATGGTTAATTGCAATCACTAGGACCGGAAAACAGGAAACTGGTGGCTAAGGGTTGGCAAAGACATCATAGGTTACTGGCCTGGCAAGTTGTTCACTTCGCTAGGAAATGGAGCTACGAGAGTTGAATGGGGAGGTGAAATCGTTAACTTAAAGACTGGTGGGAAACACACGGGCACGGACATGGGAAGTGGGCATTTTGCAGATGAAGGTTACAAGAAAGCAAGCTATGTCAGGAACCTTAAGATAGTTGATGAAACTAATACTCTGAGAGAACCAAAGAGTCTTTACTACTTTGCTGATAAACACAACTGTTACAATGTGAAGACAGGAAATGCTGGGACTTCTTGGGGGATTCATTTCTTCTATGGTGGTCCAGGTCGTAACGTTAAGTGTCCTTGATTTACATATGTGTTCGAAAGCTTTTGTGGATTTCACATATATATATATTTAAATAAGATTATGTTAATTTGCTGGTGTGTGTATGTGAGTGTGCTTATGATAATAAACATAAAAGTTTTAGAAGAAAAACTTCCACGTCATGAGAGATGATCCCATCTATCAATTGATATCAATCTGGTTCAGCTTTGGAATACGAGCAGAATAAAGACGCATTTATTGGAAGTTAACTAGAAACACAGCTGTTTTAGATGAAATTCAAGAAAATGTTTTTTTTTTTAACTTAGATTCAAGAAAATGTTATAAAATGCACGTTCTTTTTATAAATAAAATGCACGTTTAATAAAGTTATATACGTTTTTGACCGAAGAAATAAAAAAAAATTAAGTTATATACTTTTTGGTCTCATTGTTTTCTTCCTTATAACTAAAATGACTAATTAATATTATCACTAAGCCGACGAAATACAACGCTATACTAATACTTTGTGAAACAATACTTAAATGATTTTCAAAAAACTTAAATTCGTATGTACATATAATTTTTTTTTATATGTATACACAATATTTTGTCATGATGTTACACTATTCTCAACAAAGAGCTCTCTCGAGAAATAAAAAATAAATTAAAAAAAAACAAAAAATCTCAAGAATAATTAACAAGAAATAATATAATAGACGTGCGAACCTTGATCAAGTATGTTTTAAACCATGATGATCGAATCAAAGGCTACACAACCTAACAGTGATTTGCGATGACATTTCCTCTCACAGTAAATATCTGACATGTGCTGTTTCTCTTCAGATAAGACCCAATCTTTGATTTTTTTTTGTGTATGTGGTTGATCTAACTCGACCAACAACATTGATTCTGTCCTTACTTCCCTTCAATCCTGTCTTTACCACGACAAAACATAGCTTATAAAGTCATTCTTTCTCAACGATTTTTCTTTTGGATTTGTGGATATCAAAATGGGTAACGTTTCATCTGCTCAAAGTTCATCACCATCTGTGCCGATTGATTCCACCTTGATCTTCCTTCTCCAGTGTCACCTACCCAAAGTTCATCACCATCTTTCCTACTTCTAATATGTAGCCTAATGAGTACATAGTTTTAGTTATGTTCTCTTTATTCAGTTTGTTTGTTTCATCTTTGGTTTTTTTTTTCCCAAAACCCAAAAAACGGACATTGGTGGTTACAATTTGGAGAGAAGTACATAATCGGATACTGGCACTCTTCTCTTACTTATCAGAAAGTGCATCGATGATTGAAATGGGGAAGTGAAGTGGTTAACTCGCAGCCCGATGCAGGACAACACACTACCACTCAAATGGGAAGTGGTTGGTTCGCAGAGGAAGGGTGGGGCAAACCGAGTTACTTCAAGAACGTTCAAGTAGTTGATGGATCTCGAATAAAAAGAAACCCTAAAAATCTTCAAGTGTTTACTGATGAAGAGAACTGTTACAATGTGAAGAGTGGCAATGGAGGTTCTTGGGGAAGTCATTTCTACTATGGTGGTCCTGGCAAAACCCTAATTGCCCTTGAGGAGCTTGTCTACTTACTTGCATTGCAGGTCATTCCAAATTAGTCATTAATTGTATAAAACATATATTATATACACATTCTTACATATATTGTTTTCAGATTCACCAGAGTGGATTAGGGTTTGTTTATGTTTTGTTTCAGAGTGTTTCTCTGTTTCTATGGACTTAAGAGAAGATACACTTCTTTAAAGTACATGGTCCCATGTGTATACTGAAATCTTTATGATTATGTATTTATAATTGCTTTGTTTATGTAAACCAGTTCCATTAGAATTATTCGTCAACTTCATTAATCTAGCATACTATATAAATGCATATTATATAATACTCCGTTCGTTCCTTAATGATAGACTTTTTAGAAAAAAAAGTTTGTTTCACAAAAATGTATTTTTTTGTGTTTTCTATGAAAAATTTATAAACTTCAAGAAAATTAATTGACTTTATTGAAAAACTATTTGTTAAAAGTTATTGAAAATTACAAAAAACGATACACTTATTTATTTATTTATTTTTTTGTCGGCAAACGATACATTTATTATGGTAGTTTAATGTGATTTTTAATATATGTGAAAATACTAAAAAGTGTATCTTTGTGAAACGGAGGGAGTAATACATAGTTTTTACCAATTCAAAGTACCATGATCTTATTTTAATGGTAACATACATTAAGTTCAATTGGTAGAACTTGATAAAACTTCATTGGTGGAACTTGGTGAAACTTCATTCGAGACTATATTATGTTTGTGCGGCGGCATTTCAATTGTCTTGGAGTTATGTTTTAGCTCTTGACTTCTTGATCAAGAAAATCAATTTTTATAGTTATAGCTTATAATTTTATATGCGGATTACAGATCTATCATGTGAATTATGATAGCCTCTGATAAAGTCAAACAAAAAATGTGGGCTCGGAAACCACAAGAGAGTTGAGTTGGTGGATCGCATTGACGAGTTCTCAGTTTGAAAGTATAATCAATTTACCGTAGTAAGAGAATCTTCGTATGTATTATTTGAAAAGTGTGATTTATGCTGATGTGTCGTTCATAAAAAAACTCTCCAATTAATCTTTCTAATTTGATTGGTTGATGATTTTTCATTTTTCATTTATTTAATTAAAGTTTTTAAAAGAAAACTATTCATAAAATTACCTAATATAATCTGTGTGTCCAAACATAGAATTAAACATCTTAAATGTAGATGAATTTGTTGGAGTAATCTTAAAATAGCTTGGGAAACAAGCAATTTTATTCCTATCTTGTTATGGTTTTCTATAAGATTTAGGATTATCTTTAAGAGTTATATACTAATAAGTTTAGGAGTTATCTATTCTTACATAAAAGATGTTGCAGAATTGTTGCAACACTTGTGAGATATATTGAGATTGTGAGCTTAGGGTTTTGAGTGATTTTTCCTAAGAGATTAATAAGAGAAGCAAATTCTTGTTAACGTGTTCTTGCAATCTATCGTGAGACTATATTGTGGTATCAGAGCTTCTAGGATACGATCACAGGAGCTATGGGCGACATTGTTACTACGAAAGTTAAGGAAGGAGGTGGATCCTCTTCCATAAAGTGTCTGATACTAACTTCGACAAATTATACGGTGTGGGCAATGCGAGTTAAAGTACTGCTAAGGGTACATAAGTTCTGGGAGGTTATAGAGAATGAATCTGATAATGGAGAGAAGAACGACATGGCTACTGTTCTGCTCTTCCAATCTATACCCGAGGCACTTATTCTCCAAGTAGGAGAGTTGGATACAGCCAAGAAAGTATAGGATGCGATTAAATCAAGACACATGGGAGCAGATCGTGTTCGCGAGGCAAGACTGTAAACCTTGACGGCATAATTTGAGAGAATGAAGATGAAGGACAGCGATGCAATTGATGACTTTGTGGGGAAGTTATGGGAGATCTCATCAAAATCTGCTGCTCTGGGAGAAAATATTGAAGAAATAAAATTGGTGAAAAAGTTCCTATCTAGCCTGCCACGACGAAAATACATACACATTGTGGCATCGTTAGAGCAGGTCCTTGATCTTGAGACCACAAGCTTCGAGGACATAATTGGCCGGTTGAAAGCTTATGAAGAGAGAGTTGCTGAGGAAGAAGATGAAACACAGAACAAACTCATGTACGCAGAGAATACAGAATCACAACCTACTTCAAATTACAACAACAACTACAGAGGTAGAGGACATGGTGGTTGATTTAATAACAGAGGACGAGGAAGGGCAAGGTTCAATGATCGGTACAATGATCGGTATCAAAACCGATACCAAGATACTTTCGACATGTCCAAAATCGAATGTTTTCGGTGTGACAAGATGGGTCACTTCGCGTCTGTATGTCCTGATCGCTTACTCAAGCTACAGATAACTACAGAAACAAAAGAGAAAGACGATGCGACACATGAAGCAGAGGAACTGATGATGCACAAGGTGGTCTACCTTAACGAGAAGAACGTTAACCCACTGGACTTTGAGACAAGTTCAGACAATGACAAAGTATGGTATCTAGACAATAGGGCAAGCAATCATATGACTGGCAACCAAAGGTATTTTAAGTCCATCGATGAATCAATCACTGGCAAAGTAAGGTTTGGAGATGACTCTCGCATCGACATCAAAGGAAAATGGCCAATATTGTTCCTCACCAAGGATGGAGGAAAGAAAATACTTGCCGATGTCTATTATATACCAGACTTAAAGAGCAACATAATCACTCTAGGACAAGCCACAGAGTCCGGCTGTGACATCAGAATGAAAGAAGATTATCTTACATTACAAGACAAGGATGGAAAACTGATGGTCACAGCAAAACGTTCTAAGAATCGGTTATATAAGGTGACTATGGACAGTAACGAAGAATGCCTACAGCTCTCAGTTCCAAGTGAGTCCGCAAGATGGCATGCACGGTTAGGTCATATAGGGAGAGAAGCAATGCGACTGATGGCTAACAAAGAATTCGTGTATGGACTACCTAAGATCGAGATTGATAAGGAGACATCGCCTAATTGCCTACTTGGTAAACAAGCAAGACATACGTTTCCGAAGACAACGTCATATTGAGCTGATAAAACACTTGAGCTTATACATGGAGACCTCTGCGGACCCATTACACCATCCACAGCCTCTCAAAAAGGTACATCTTTGTTCTCATCGATGACTATTCCAAATATATGTGAACAATACTTTTGAGAGAAAAAGGAGAAGCATTCGACAAATTCAGAAAATTCAAGGCTATAGTTGAGAAGGAATTTGGGACTGTCATCAAAACTCTTAGAACAGACAGAGGATGTGAATTTGTGTCTAACGAATTCAGAATTTTTTGCGAGTCTAATGGAATTACAAGACATCTAACAGCTCCCTACACCCCTCAACAAAATGGGGTAGTAGAAAGACGAAATCAAACTCTTCTCAACATGACTAGAAGTATCTTAAAGCATATGGAGCTACCAATCTACCTCTGGGGCGAAGCAGTGAGACATGCCACCTACCTCATAAACAGAGATGCAACCCGAGTCATCAAGTCGACAACACCATACGAGCTGTTCAAAGGGAGGAAACCAAACATTGAGCACTTACGAGTTTTTGGATGTATCGGATATGCTAAGATAGACTCACAGCATCTCAAGAAACTCGACAACAGGTCACGACAGCTGGTACATCTCGGAACCGAGCAAGGTCTAAGGCCTATAGGTTGCTTGATCCGACAACCAGAAGAATGGTGGTAAGTAGAGATGTGATATTTGATGAGAACAAGAGCTGGGACTGGAAGAGTTGTAATGAGAAAGAAGAAACAGGAATGTTTCGCATCGGTGTGAGTCAGTTCGGGAATCATGGTGTTAATGACGACACCCCTGTCGTCAACGAAGAAGAAGAAGCAACAGAAACCCAAGCTACTGGTGCGATAAACCAAGAAGAAGAAGATGAGGATCACGTTGATGATCATGATGAACCAGAACTAAGGAGATCTCAAAGAGAGAGAAAGCTACCTAGCTACCTTGATGATTATATCCTACTGGCAGAACTAGAAGGAGAGCGGTTATTGTTGAGCATAAATGATGAACCATGGAGCTTCGAAGAAGCTAAAGAAAAGAAAGTATGGAGAGATGCTTGCGAAGATGAAATCAAGTCAATAGTCAAGAACAATACTTTGGACTTAGCTGAGCTTCCGGTTGGAGCAAAGGCAATAGGGCTCAAGTGGATTTTTAAGATAAAACGAAACTCTGACGGAAGCATTAACAAATTCAAAGCAAGACTAGTAGCAAAAGGCTACATACAGAGGCATGGTGTTGACTTTGATGAAGTATTTGCACCCGTGGCACGCATTGAAACTGTCCGGTTCTTACTTGCATTAGCAGCGTCAAAAGGTTGGCAAGTTCATCACTTGGACGTCAAGACTGCGTTCCTTCACGGAGATCTAAAAGAAGAAGTGTACATCTCCCAGCCAGGAGGTTTTGAGGTTAAAGGACAGGAAGGCAAAGTATACATGCTTAAAAAGGCACTCTACGGTCTGCGTCAGGCTCCAAGAGTATGGAACAAAAAATTAAACAAAGTGTTGGGAGAACTGAAGTTTGTGAAGTGCGCAAAAGAGCCAGCAGTATATCGACGTCAAGAGAAGGAACATCTATTACTTGTTGCGATGTATGTCAATGACCTTCTTGTGACTGGTACAAGCCTTGAGCTGATCGAAGAGTTTAAGAGAGGGATGTCTGAAAGGTTCGAGATGAGCGATTTGGGTAAGCTAACCTATTATCTGGGAATTGAGGTTGATCAACACAATGAAGGGATTACACTAAAGTGATGTTAGGAGTTTTCAAGGCTCTTAAGACAAATGTTGTAGTATAGTGATTGTCGAACCAGTTCTGAGGGATATCAAAGCACTGAGAATGCAAGTACTCACTTAATCTAAGTGCAACCAATGATTTAGATGGGTTTTAAGCTATGACTAAAACTAGAAAACAATAACAGAATGATACTTTCTTGACTAAGGGAAAAGAGAACTCATGGGCATAGGGATTAGACCTTGGGTGATCAAGTATCGAACTAAGGATGGCAAATGATCAATCAAACTATCAACCTTAAGCCTAGACACAACTCTAAGCAAGCTCTATGTCTAGATGAATGCTCATTTGCTAACATATCTCAAACATCAAATGTCTTTGGTTGAATAATATGAAAGCAATCATTACTAACAAGTCTATTAGCTATCTTAGCATCTTTAACAACAAATGTCTTTGGCAAAGTATACTAAAGCCTAGGAAAGTTGTCTCGTGCATTTCATCAAACACCTTCGGTGGGAAATGCCTATTGATCAACTTTTGAGTGGCCAACTCAGAAGATGCATTAAGAATACTCTACTAGCAAGGAACAAGAATGATCTACACTAAAACATCCTAGAACTAACCTAATCACCCTTAATCTCCCTAACCCATGAATTCAAAAGGTGATTACTCACTAATCTCCATGATTCCTCTTAAACCCATATTGGATTTCAGATTAATCATGTAGAGAAATAGATAAGAAATCAACAAGAACACAAGAACATAACAATCAAAATCCAAGAGATGAACTTCTCAAGAGAGTTTTTGTGTATTTCTCAATAGATCCAAAAATCATCTGCCTCCTGGTGGCTTACAGAGTATTAAAACATAGGTTTAGAAAATAAAAATGTGCATCATGAAATGACCAAAAGGCCCTTAAGTAAAATAGAAAATCGACCCAATAATAGACGCGGAGCGACCTCGGGTGTCGCTTTGGGAGGTCGCCCGAGAGGTCGCCCGGCTTCGCTTCGTGTCGCCTCGCCATAGAGACGCTGAAATGACCTCGGGTGTCGCTTTGGGAGGTCGCTCCGAGAGGGGTGTGAGATGCGAGTGACCTCGGCGCGTCGCTCTGAACTGGTCGCTCTAGGAGCTGGAGCGACTTCGCCTTGTCGCTCTAGGAGGTCGCCCGGCGCATAGGGCGAAGCGAAGTTCATGGCGTCGCTCGGTGGGTCGCTCTGGCTGGAGTGACTTGAGATAGTCGCCCGGGCTGGTCGCTCCAGGCAGTGCTCGCCCAAAGATCACTCTAATCACCTCCTTTGAGCTCCAAATGCACCCAAGTGTCTCCGTGAACTCCATGTGGTACTCCAATACCTGATAGAGACATATGTATGCAAAATGCAACCTAGATATGGCTTAATCCTAATCTATATGATGAAAATGCACATGAATAAATGGATAAAACAATGTGAATATGCAAGATATCAACTCCCCCAAACTTATTCTTTTACTTGTCCTCAAGTGAACTTTCTAGAACTCATAGGGAGAGAGGTTTGAAGGTGGGAGCTCATAGCCAAAAGAAACACACAAAGCACTCAAATCAACATTTAAATTCAGCATTAGTACACCCTCTCTTATTATACTCTAGCTTCTCTAGGCCTATCTGAACTCTTTTCATCCCTACACTCATCATCGTGCATTCACACATGCAAATCAGCCAACTCTCAAGTTCATTAAGCATAGCATCAAGTGAATTCTTGCAAACGGTCAATTGGTCCAAATCATTTGGTTGAGTAAGGGAAGGCTTTTATTCAAATGATTCAAGAGGTTCAAAACATATGATCTTTAAGGTGGTTTACTCTCGAAACAAGTAGCCTTGACATTGCACATAATATATCTAAGAAATGGACCAACTCATGCATACAATGCTCAATCTCCATTGTTCTACCCTTTTCCCAAACATACAAATCACACAATCATTTCCCAATGTCAAAACCAACTCACACCTCTCACCAAAAGATCCTAAGAACATCAACTCTTTCTCTTTGAAATCTACAAGGGATTTTTCACAACCTCAAAACATTTCTTAGCTCCTAACAACTTTGCTAGCCCTTTTTTTTTTTTTTTTTTTTTTTTTTAATTTTGTGTTTTTTTTTCTTTTTTAGATGGGGGCCAAGACTTTTCATAACTTGAGCTAGAGGTTTTTCTACCTATCCCAATAAGACAATTCACTTAAACACAAAGAGTCATTTCTTTTCCTTTTTCATTGCTCCCAAATCATAATCACAACACTCACCCCCACCTATAGCTAGACAATAGAATGCCCAATCTAGCAAGAATGAAGATCAAGCATTGTCGTTCCCGATACTCTCAACATTATGCACATGTAAGACTTTCTGGAGAAGACCTCACTCATCAAACAATGAAAGCTTAAAAGGAGGGAAGGGTTTTGGGAGTGGTCTACCACTAGAGTTTGTCAAAATAAGATTGGCATAAAGGATGTGACAACTCAAGTGTGTATAGCCATGACTCAGTACACAAGGGACCATGAGCAAGAAGCATTAAGTTCATTCAGTTCAAATAGGGTTTGTAGTTGGCTTCAAAGACTGAGTTTCAGCAATCAACAAGTTTCAGGAAGATTTTTCAAGGCTCGAAACATACAAGTCTTTTTGAGAAGTGCAAAAGCTACTCAGGTGCAACGTAGTGTTCTTTACAAGGCGTTTAAAATCATTGCTCCCAATACAAGTGAATGCAACCTATATGCTCTAGACTCTCCTAGAAATGCAAATGATTCAAACTAAATGAATTTTTTTTTTTATATATGCAAATAGGTATGCAATGCATGACTCAATGAAACAACATCAAAGCAAACATGATCAAATACTTGGTACCTCCCCCAAACTTAAATGACACAGTCTCTGTGTTGTCAAGTAGAGAGAGATACCCAAAAGAGAAAGCTAATATGCAAAAATGAAATGGTATATACAAGGGAAAGTAGTGGGTTACCTTCTATGGAGAATGAGTAGAGGGAGATGCCCCCTCCTCGTCGTCCTCAGGTGGTAACTCTTCAAGGTGCTCATCAGTAAGAGTGTCCATCTCTTCAATGTAGAAGGCTTGTCCGAACACAGTTGGTTTCTTCATTTTCTCCTTGATGTCAAAGTGTAGAACATGCCCTTTACCCAAATGGAGATCAATCGTGCCCTCTTTCACCTTAACAATTGCTCCTGATGTAGCTAAGAATGACCTTCCAAGAATGAGCCTCCTCACCCATCTCAAGCACCACAAAATCTGTAGGTATCTCATATTTTCCAATCTTCACAGGTAGGTCCTCTAAGATGCCCACAGGGTACTTCACTGAACGATCAGCTAACACCAGAGAGAGTTTACACTTCTTGTACTGAGTGAATCCAAGCTTCTTTGCAACAGACAAATGCATCACGCTGACACTAGCTCCCAAATCGCAGAGACATTTCTCAAATATCATAGGTCCAAGAGCACAAGGTAGTGTGAAGCATCCGGATCCTCTAACTTCTCGGAACATCAAGCCTTTGGATGATGGCACTGCACTCATGGGTAAGAATCATCATGCTTTCCATTTCCTTTTCTTTGCAGCTACAACATCTTTCGGGAACTTGTTGTATTGAGGAATCAACATGAAAGCATCGATGATGGGCATTGCAACCTGAGCTTCACTCATTTGCTTGTCAAACAAAGCCTTGTACTTCTCTAGCAGCTGCCTCTTGAATCTACCAGGGAATGGTAGTTTGGGTTCATAGGAGGAGGAACAAAGAATTCTCACTTGCTGGAGCAAGAACTTCACCATCTTTTCTTGTTTTCTTCTCTTCCCCAACCTTTCCTTTACCCTTGGCTTCCACAATCTTCTCCAAGATTTCATCATTGATTTTCTCATCAACAATCACCACTTCATCATCTAAGTTGATGGCCACCTCCTCACCTACTTTCTCAGCATCCTTGGTGAGGATTGTAGGAGGTAACCGCTACCACTCCCCGAGGGTGATAGCTTTGGCCTCCTTGGGGTTTTGGTCAGATTTTCCGGTAGGGATCCTTGGCGAAGTCTGGTGAGTGTTCATGGAAGCAAACTGATTCTCTAAATTCTTGACTGTAGAAGCAAGATGTGAGAACTTGTTGTTGAGCTCATTGTAGCTCCCATCAATCTTGGAATGAAGGTTCTTCAACTCATAACCAACATGCTTCTCACTTCTAGTCTGAGACTCCAAGATTTATTTCAGCAGGGTGTCAGTGCTGCTCTCTTGAGGAGCAGAGGAACCAGATGAAGGGTTTTGATGAGGTTGATAGCTGTCTTGCTGGTTGTTTCGAGGCGGATAACCACTATGTTGGTTGTTGGGGTAGGATTTCTGTTGGTAGTTGTTGTACTGAAAGTTGGGCTCTTTTTTGTACCAGCTACCATTGTTGTTGATGAAACACAGCTCTTCCTGACCTTCCAAACCCTCAACCTCATGGACAACAGGTGGTGTCTCTTGACTTGGGTTACCAACAAAGTACAGCTGCTCTTGTGTGGCTTTATCAGCAAGGAGGATGTCTATCTTATCCTGTAGGGCTTTCAACTCCTTCCTCGTCTGCTTATCATCTGTTCGGCTGTTTCTGTCGTGGTCTCCATTGTAGACTGCATCACTCTTTACCATGTTGTCAACCAGCTCCTCTGCATCTTCCTCAGTTCTCCCCAAGAAGAACCCATTGCTAGCTGTATCCAGTCTGGCCTCAGACTTAGGAAGAGCACCACGGTAGAATGTGCTCAGCAAGCTCTCCTTAGAGAAACCATGGTGTGGGCATTGAGCTTGGTAGCCCTTGAATCTCTCCCAGGCTTCACTGAAGCCTTCCAAGTTCTTCTGTTGGAAACTGGAGATCTCATTTCTCAGCTTAGCAGTTCTTGAGGATGAGAAGAATTTCTCCAAGAATGCTCTCTTGCACTCATCCCAAGTAGTGATAGAGTCGCTGGGTAGAGACTTCTCCCACTGGCGTGCCTTATCCCCCAAAGAGAAAGGGAATAACTTCAGCTTTAAGGCATCCTCTGACACACCATTGGTTTTTGACAACCCACAGTAGCTGTCGAACCTGTCCAAGTGATCGAATGGGTCCTCTAAAGCCAAGCCATGATATTTGTTGTTCTCGATCACGTTGAGGAGTCCTAACTTGACCTCAAAGTTGTTGGCTGCCACAGCCGGTGCTCGGATTCCTAGTCTATGACCAAGAATGTTGGGCCGGTCATAAGTACCAATGTGTCGAGCTGCCCGCGGTTGGTGTTCTGCCCCTTGCGGTGGATCTGCCATATCAATATCCAATCGCTGCAAGTGGGCTTGTTGTTCTTCTTCTCTTCTAGCTCGAACACACTCCCTCTCTAAAGCTCTGATGTCTGCTACTATTGGAACTAGGTTTGTTGGACCCCTGCTCCTCAAGTTCATACACCTGAAAGTTAAAGGTAGGTGAAGAAGAAGAATCAGTAACAAAAGAAAATAAAAATGACTTAGTCTCAAGTAAGTGACTAAATCTCAATGTTCAAATCTACTCAGAATTTGGCAACGGCGCCAATTTGATGTTAGGAGTTTTCAAGGCTCCTAAGACAAATGTTGTAGTATAGTGATTGTCGAACCAGTTCTGAGGGATATCAAAGCACTGAGAATGCAAGTACTCACTTAATCTAAGTGCAACCAATGATTTAGATGGGTTTTAAGCTATGACTAAAACTAGAAAGCAATAACAAAATGATACTTTCTTGACTAAGGGAAAAGAAAACTCATGGGCATAGGGATTAGACCTTGGGTGATCAAGTATCGAACTAAGGATGGCAAATGATCAATCAAACTATCAACCTTAAGCCTAGACACAACTCTAAGGAAGCTCTATGTCTAGATGAATGCTCATTTGCTAACATATCTCAAACATCAAATGTCTTTGGTTGAATAATATGAAAGCAATCATTACTAACAAGTCTATTAGCTATCTTAGCATCTTTAACAACAAATGTCTTTGGCAAAGTATACTAAAGCCTAGAAAGTTGTCTCAGGCATTTCATCAAACACCTTTCGGTGGGAAATGCCTATTGATCAACTTTTGAGTGGCCAACTCAGAAGATGCATTAAGAATACTCTACTAGCAAGGAACAAGAATGATCTACACTAAAACATCCTAGAACTAACCTAATCACCCTTAATCTCTCTAACCCATGAATTCAAAAGGTGATTACTCACTAATCTCCATGATTCCTCTTAAACCCATATTGGATTTCAGATTAATCATGTAGAGAAATAGATAAGAAATCAACAAGAACACAAGAACATAACAATCAAAATCCAAGAGATGAACTTCTCAAGAGAGTTTTTGTGTATTTCTCAATAGATCCAAAAATCATCTGCCTCCTGGTGGCTTACAGAGTATTAAAACATAGGTTTAGAAAATAAAAACGTGCATCATGAAATGACCAAAAGGCCCTTAAGTAAAATAGAAAATCGACCCAATAATAGGCGGGCGACCTCGGGTGTCGCTTTGGGAGGTCACTCCGAGAGGGTGTGAGATGCGAGTGACCTCGGCGTCGCTCTGAACTGGTCGCTCTAGGAGGTCGCTCCGGCTTCGCTTCGTGTTGTCTCGCCATAGAGACGCGAGCGACCTCGGGGTGTCGCTTTGGGAGGTCACTCCGAGAGGGGTGTGAGATGCGAGTGACCTCGGCGCGTCGCTCTGAACTGGTCGCTCTAGGAGCTGGAGCGACTTCGCCTTGTCGCTCTAGGAGGTCGCTCCGAAGCGTATAGGACGAGCGAGTTCATGGCATTGCTCCGGTAGGTCGCTCTGGCTGGAGTGACTTGAGATAGTCGCTCTGGGCTGGTCGCTCCAGGCAGTGCTCGTCCAAAGATCACTCTAATCACCTCCTTTGAGCTCCAAATGCACCCAAGTGTCTCCAGGAACTCCATGTGGTACTCCAATACCTGATAGAGACATATGTATGCAAAATGCAACCTAGATATGGCTTAATCCTAATCTATATGATGAAAATGCACATGAATAAATGGATAAAACAATGTGAATATGCAAGATATCATAAAGCAAGAACGATACGCCAAAAAGATACTAGAGGAGTGTGGAATGCATGACAGCAACACAGTTCACATACCTATTGATATAAGCTTAAAATTGTCTAAAGCACAAGACGAGCAAAGCGTGAACGAGAAGGAGTACAGAAGAAGCATCGGGTGTCTCAGATATCTACTTCATACTCGTCCTGACTTATCGTTCTCGGTTGGAGTAATGAGTAGGTATATGCAGGATCCAAAGACTTCACACGCCGCAGCCATAAAGCAAATCTTGCGCTACTTACAGGGAAAAAAAGTGAAGCTAATAGGTTATAGTGACGCAAGTCATAATGCGGACGAAGACGACGGTTGTGGCACAACAGATCATGTTTTTTATTTTTTAGATTCACCCATAACCTGGTGTTCTCAGAAACAAGAGACAGTTGCACTTTCATCCTGTGAAGCATAATTTATGGCAGCGACCGAGGCGGCAAAGCATGCAATTTGGCTTCAAGAGTTACTTAGTGAAATCGTGGGAAAGGAATTTCAGAAAGTAGTGGTTCTGATCGACAATAAATCTGCAATAGCCTTAACCAAGAACCCAATTTTCCATGGACGCAACAAACATATTCATCGGCGTTATCACTTTATAAGAGAGTGTGTTGACAACAATCTGATTGAGGTTCAACATGTACCAGGAAGCAAACAGAAAGCATACATCCTAACCAAAGGCCCTGGAAGAATACGATACGAAGAAATGAGAAGTTTGATTGGAGTTGAAGATGTGTTCCAAAGCTATTTTAAGCTTAAAGGGGACAATGTTGGAGTAATCTTAAAATAGCTTGGGAAACAAGCAATCCTATTCTTATCTTGTTATGGTTATCTATAAGGTTTAGGATTATCTTTAAGAGTTATATACTAATAAGATTAGGAGTTATCTATTCTTATATAAAAGGAGTTGCAGAATTGTTGCAACACTTGTGAGATATATTGAGATTGTGAGCTTAGGGTTTTGAGTGATTTTCCCTAAGAGATTAATAAGAGAAGCAAATTCTTGTTAACGTGTTCTTGCAATCTATCGTGAGACTATAGAATTAACATAATTGGTTTATAGAAAGAATTAAATATCTAGATTACATTATATAAATTGATAAGATACATATAAATACATATGATACTATATAAACAATTATAAAAACGGCTTTTATTATGTTTATATTAGCAGTGAATAAAATAAATCATAGATTTTAAAAAACTAATTAATCTAAGCTTAATAATATTAATTAAATTCACTCATTCACTATATATATAGTATAAAATGTGTCAAATGAATACAAAATAGTCAAATATATAATTCTAAAAATTTCAGTCATTTTCCAATGACAATGTGATATCATATATGCGTTATCACTTTTAGAAATGATTAAAATATTTTTATATTTTAAAACTTAAAAATTATATGGTAAGTTATTTAAACATATATTAATCAAGAAAAAGTTTATTTAATTCATCTATTAATATAAACAAATGAATTAACATTATTATATGGTAAGTCATCTAAAATTATATTATTTGGTAATTCATTTAATTTATTATATGGTAAGTCATTTAATTATACTAATCAAAGTATTTTTCACAGGATTTTTCTAGAGTTAATACTCTATTACTATTATTCATATAGCTTGGATTATAATAAAATTAGCATGCTTATTTTTAATAGGAAAAAAAGCAGACATAAATAAAGGAACAAGAGGGAAGAATAATAAAATATGTTTGTTGCATTCTTGGTATTTTTCTATTTTTATATATTTAATTTTTATTTGTTTGTCGAGGTACATGTACTTTTTGTGTTACTATAAATGTGAACTAATTAGTTTTATGTGTTTTTAAAATGTTAAGATAACTTTAGTAAGGAAGTTCAATAAAAATGACCATCTCTACAATTGTTAAAGTCAAAGATGAAAAATATAATGTAAATTGAAAGTAATAAAAAAATATTTAAAATTAATGAGATGTATTTTTTACGCTATAATAAACTTTTAAAATGTACGATAATAAAATTTTAACAAAATTTATACAAATAAAAACAATTTATTTCATATAATATTGGATCTCACATTAATATTAAGTATATATGTCTAAAATAACGACATTTGGTTATTTAAAAATTGAAATATTATTTTTTTCTTATTAGTTAATCAGATTTAATTAATATAGGTATTTTTTAATTTAATTTAAAATAAATTAAAACACTAATTTTAAAAGATATGTAAACTATGATTAGTTTTAATTAAAAACATTTGATTGAATGAGTTAGTGTTTGATAAAATAGTGTGATGATCAGAGATAATTTAAGGAATAATTTGTTTGCTTAACCCATTTAAGTTTTATGTTAAACACTAAATTAAAAAAAAAATGAGTGAGAAAGTGTGATTTAAAGTGTGATTTGGAACAAATTATGAGGAAAAATTTCTTAAACTACTATTTTCCTAATATATGTTTTTTTGTTTACCTTAACCAAATTTATCCTTAGTTTTAACGAGATAATTCTTACTATATTAATTGAGAAGCCACTTAATTGACTTTTGCTTATGTGTCTTTAATAAGTTAAGTTTTTAAAAATAGTTATAATTTGATTGGTTGTTAACATTTATTAGTTATTATTTTAATCAGATATAAAAATAAAAGGTAACTCTAGAACTAATTAATACAAATTACCAAATAACACAAATGATATTACAAATAATGATTTATGATAACTAATTATAGAATTTGAGAAAGAATATATATGTTTTATCAATTTCTTTATTTTTATCAATTATTTATATATAACTAAATAAATTACTTTAGCATTTTTTATAGAAATAAATTTAATGGCTATGTATTATTATTATATAAAAGAATTATATTTGTAGGTAAGGAATTATTATAACTTTTACGTTTTTAAATCCCACACAAAATCGTTTACAAAAGATCTTTCATGATAAAAACTTATGATCATTGTATTGGTCATATTGGAGTTACACAGAAAAAACACACTCTTTTTTTTCTTCTCTTGAGATCTAGAGTATTTTCGGTTTTTATGTGTTAAATTAAAATATAAAGTAATTCTATAACCAATTATCTGAATTAATTTTAAGATTATTTTCTGTAAGAGAAAGTTTTTTAATGACTAAATTTTATGTTTTTGAACTATTTTATATCTCACATATATTTTAAAAATATATACTGAAAATCTTAATTATCCAAATATTTAAAATTAAAAATTAAAATTTTATATTTTTAATTATTATTCAAAAATTATAACAGTGTAAAAATAATATATATTTTTTTATATAATATAAAATTGCGGGCAAACACCTAGTTATAATTGTTTAACATAATATTCAGTGGTGACCAAGGAAAGTTCAGTAAAAGAATGTACATATCGATTTAACAATGAAATGATGTAAAAGCTCGTGACCACACGCGGGATGGTTCATGACAGACTAACAAATGATAAATATTTATTTTATAAGATGAAAAGTATGATCTATAAACTGATACATATAACGTCGAAGACTAGGTTACATATATTGATATTTTTTTTGTAACATCATATATTGATATATATAATTGGTTTATTTAAAGTAATTACCTATCGTTTGGTCAAATGTCATTTTATGCGTTCGTAAAAATGATATGGCTTAATCAAAAGCTATGAATATATATATGTCCACGGATTATTTAGCTAAGATCCGAACCTGAGATTTACGAAACAATGCGACTGCCTGACACATGAGATTATTTAGAAAAAACTTTATCACGATTTTGCTAACATAATTTAATCAGTAACCTGATAATTTATAACGAAAAGATTGTGGTAATAATACAGTTCGAGTTGATACTACCAACAAATATATATAATTTGATTAGAGTTGACAAGGTCCATTTTTCTTTGTAACACTAGAAGATCCTGTCAAGAAAAGAATAATAGTTATGAAATATATGCAATCTCCTCCTATAAAAGCCGATGAGTTCTAGCTAAAAATTTACTAAAAACTGTAAATCCTTATAAAACCATAATGAGAATGGCTGGTTTCACGGTAGCTCTGGCTCTGATGGTGATAGTGTCCACAATAGCTGTTCGAGTTGATGGAAATGAGTTTTCCCATCACAAGGAAGTTAAAATACTTAGACATTTGAAGCGACTCAACAAGCCTCCTGTTAAATCCATTAAGGTATCTTGTACAAATTTCATAAAAACAAACTTGTAAAGATGTATTATTTTTGTATTAATCTTAATTTTCCTTACAGAGTGAAGATGGAGATGTAATTGATTGTGTTCCTATCACCAACCAACCAGCTTTTGATCATCCTTTACTTAAACACCATACCATCCAGGTTTGGTTTCAATTTTCATTCTCTCTATTGTTAAAACACGATATTTTTAAATATCACTTACGATATAAAGTTTATGCACGTAGATGAGACCTAGTTTCCACCCCAGAAGTGATTCTACGTACACCAAGAAAGAGGCAAAGACTATAACTCAGGTTTGGCACAAGGCTGGAGAGTGTCCCAATAACACAGTTCCCATCAGAAGAACAAAGAAAGAAGACCTCTTAAGACCTAAATCCATCGAGAGTTTTGGGAGAAAGCCTCCTCATAGCATCCCAAAATCTACAACCTTTGATCCAACAAAAGGTCATCAGGTACATGTACACTCATCTATGTGATGCAATTGTTACCGTCTTGTAACTTATACTATCCATTAATTTCTGTTGGAGTGGATTTAGTACGCGTTGATGAGTGCGATGAACGAAACGTTTTATGGGACCGAAGTTTTGATAAATCTGTGGAAACCATACGTCCAAGTTCCCGAAGAGTTTAGCTTGGCTCAGACTTGGATTGTGTCCGGATCTGGCTCCAGTCTTAACACCATTGAAGCTGGTTGGCAGGTTTGGTCCCTTCTCCATGACCTATTCTTTGTTCTTATATATTATGAAAATACGTATCTTTTTTTTTTTTTTTTTTTGGAACTCACGTATCTCATTCTATATTATTCTTAATTTATAGGTTTATCCAGAACTATATGATGATTACAATCCTAGATTCTTTGTTTACTGGACGGTAAGTTCTCTTTTTTATTTTTGCGACATATTTATGCTAATGCTTGCTTATCCCTAAATATTAATAAATCTAATCTATTAAAATAGAGTCCTATTTGAAAATTACTTTGGCATGATTTTTTTTGGATCTATTGAAAATGTTGGGACTTATCTGTTAATTAACATTTATATTATTTCTACATATCCTTAATCTACGAATATTAAATAGATACCTTAATATTTGCTAATAACGGTTATCCTATTTTAAAGCATCGATGCTTTAAAGTAAGATTCATAATTTAGAACTATACTTGCCATATCTCATTTGTTGGAGCTATCGATTTATGTTCTTCTTGACATATGTTTTGCATTTGTCTAGGTTTCAAACTTTTTTCAATTACTGTTAATCAGCTCAGCATCCATTGATAGACTTATACTTCTTCAACTAATTTTAAACTCCTTCAAAAAAGTAAGTCTTATTCATAATCGACATCAGACTAACTTATTAACATTGATAGACTTATACTTATGTACTAGATTAAGATCCGCGCCTTGCGCGGAATAAACATTATATATATAAATTATTTTATGTATTATATGTTCTTACATATTATGAAATAATAAATATATATTGAATAATTAAAAGTCAGTAACTATTACATATAATTAAATTGATGCGAACGTATAAATCAATTTTATTAATCCAAACAACTTTTTAAAAAATTTGATAGGATATGTAATTAAATTTAAATGATATTATAATACATAGTATATTTTTAATATTAATGTCTATTAAATGATGCTTTCTACTCATATGTTTTTTTGATCATGTGTATCTTTAATAGCAAAAACTTTAAATTACTGATAACAAAATTTTCATTGTGCGATTAATAATTTTAGTAATTTATAATTTAAAATTTTTTATCAATGTTAGTTCAAAAATTTTATAAAAAAAATTTATTCAAAGTAAATTTTGAAATTAAAATATTTATTTATTCAATATGGTTTATAGTTTAATTTAGAATGATATATATACATATATATTTTAAATCTTAATGATTAATTAAATTAAACTTTTATTTATATGATTTTGTAATTATTTGTATTTTGTCATAACAAAAATTTTAAACCATGGATCGCAAAATTTGAATGTGAGACTTTTAACGGTTTTAGTAATTTATAGTCGTTTTTTAAAATTCAAAATATAACATATAAAGAAAAATCTAAATTTTTATAATATGGTTATTGTGATTTTTTTAAATTATTTTAACAGTTTAAAATTAAACAAATTTTGATAGAAGATACATTTTTTTATCAGATCTTTATTATTCAAAATCATTAATTGTCATATATACTTTAGCCACATTAGGCAATTCTGTAATCTTTATTTAAGGAAATAATAAATGACATTAATAATGAATTTATGATTAGTTTAATAAAAAACTTATTATATAATTAGATGAACCAACATATTTCTTAATAATTCTAAGAATCATCCTAGTGATGACACGTGGGTACAAAAATAAGTTGTAATGTTTCACAAATAATATATAGGGGATATTTGGTGATAACTGCATCAGACTACAACCATGTTACTCAATCTACTTTTAAAAAGAGAACATAAAACGATAGTAAAAATAACTGAAATATAATACATACTAAATTTGACGTGCGGATATATGTTTATTTTTAAAATAATATTAAAACTATAAAGTAAATATATATATATATATATGTATATATATTTATTTAATATCAAATTTTAAGTATATAATATTATTTTGAAAATTTCATATTTTTTAAAATTTGTTGATGAAATTGTACTAATCATATATTAATTACTTATTTTGTTTATTTCTTTAAAAATGTAACATCATATTAATAGTTTAATTTAAAAATTAATTACTGATATATATATATATATATATATATATGTTAAACAATAAAAAAATAATAGCATA
This sequence comes from Brassica carinata, assembly GCA_016771965.1. Lineage (NCBI taxonomy): Eukaryota > Viridiplantae > Streptophyta > Magnoliopsida > Brassicales > Brassicaceae > Brassica > Brassica carinata. Next base: position 60,994,208 of record CM028696.1, on the reverse strand, counting down.
ATGGAAATATATTTATATGTATATTTTCTTAATATTCATATATTTTCTTAGGAATGATATTGTTTATTTGTTTCTGTTAGGAAAATATCACGTATGAGTAAATTTAGGATATTTAGGTAAGTTTCTAATCTAATCTATTAGTTTAAGGTTTTATTTTTATCTACCATTAACAAGTCATAATAAGACCATTTAAAGAATTAGTTAATATGATATATTTGATTATTTACATTAATAATAAAGTAACTATAAATTTGAATTTTATTATTTTTAGTTATAACAAAATTTTTTGAGAAAGAATCTAACAAAATTTTATTGAAAATTTTAAATACTTTTATAAAATAACATATTAATTAATTTCGTAATTAGTAATATATTATTGTTTTAAATCAATGTTAACTAAAATTTTATTATAAAATAAGAAAATAGAAATTATATACTTTTTATAAATTCTATGATTATATTATGAATTATATAAAAATATAAGTGTTATGAATTAAATATGACAAAATTATATTAACTATGAAAAAACTATATTAAATAGGTAAATTCTATAATAATTTAAATTGTTTCATTTAAATAAATTATCACTTATCATTAAAATGAGGAAAAATTTTTAAAATATATAATATTTTTATACAAAAATAAATTTATTAACATAAGTTAAACTCTTATATCTATAACTATATATTATCTTTTACTTATATCAACAAAATATAATAGTATATAATAACCTTTAGTTCATACAATATTTTTAAAATATGGTATTAGAAAACTATGAAATTTTATTAATTTATTTAAAATATTAATGACAAATCCAATTTTAATGATAAATTATTATTTATTTTAATTATAAAGAATATGTTGAGAAACATTTAGAAAATATTACCAAAAATTCAAATATTTGTTTTATAAAATAATGTATTAATGTAATAACAAAAACAAATTCATAATTCATGTAATCTTCCAAAATAAAAAATAGTAGTGTATTTTTCAAAGTTTTCTTGAAAAAAATAAATTTTGAAAATAAATATTCAAACTCAAAATGATAATATTTCAAATTTTACAAAAGATAAAATCATAGATGATAAAGAATAATTTTTTGAAATGAACCACGAAAAAACAAACTATACATGTTGAAAAAATTAAAGTAATCTAGTATTTTGAAATCTTAATGAAAAATGAAAATAAAAATTAATATTATAATATCCAAAATTATCATATACCAATAAAAGTTTCTAAATAATAGGGCTATATTATTTAAACAAAACAATGTTTCTACTTATAAAATCCCGTAAAATACTAAAATAATATATGTTAAAGTATATTTTCTAAAACATAACATGTAAATATAAATTATCTTAAACATATTTATTTTCTATAATATAAATAAATTTTAAGATGTATTATAGCAAAATATATAAATTAAAGAAAACACATATTTTTTAAGGAGGTTATTTATTTGAGTATTTCATATTGTTATTTTATTGTACCTAACTCGAAAATATATTAGTAAGCAATAAAAATTAATAATAAAGTAAAATGTACTAAACAAATCACTATATATTAATAACGCCGAATAATAAATATAAATAATAATATTATAGAGTTACACAATATATAATACTAAAATAAAAATTTTATATTTTAAAAATTATAATAATATCAAATACATTTATAAAATGATAAAATATCCACACAAACGTGCGAGTTAAAATCTAGTATTATTATTATAACATGATCAAGACTTCAATTTTTGTGTGTTTTCCCTTCTATAAATCTCTTTCTAAATTCGTAATCAGAACATTCGTTATCTTTTTATGCAAATATATTAGTATCTATAAACATAGAAACTAATCATTGTCAAATAATTTTTTTCCTTAAATAGCGTGATGGGTATCAAACAACAGGGTGTTACAACCTTCTCTGCTCCGGTTTCGTTCAGACAAGTAATGAATATTCAGTAGGTGGAGCTTACACCACCGTGTCAAGCTACGGTGGAACTCAGTACGAAATCTCCATACTTATATATAAGGTAATAACATAGTTTCAATTTTTACCTCAACATATGGAGTTCTTATATTCAAGGTAACTTGAGACGCAAGATATACATATACATATATATATATATATATATTTTTTTTTTGATATACATTTTTTTTATCTAACCTAAAATTGTTAATTGCAATCATTAGGACCGAGAAACAGGAAACTGGTGGCTAAGCCTTTTCAATGACATTATAGGTTACTGGCCTGGCTCGTTATTCACTTCACTAGGAGATGGAGCTACGATAGTACAATGGGGAGGTGAAATCGTTAACCTGGAGACGGGTGGGAAACACACGAGCACGGACATGGGAAGTGGGTATTTTGCAGATGAAGGTAATAAGAAAGCAAGCTATTTCAGGAATCTTCAGATAGTTGATGGAACTAATACTCTGAGAGAACCAAAGAGTCTTTACTACTCTGCTGATAAGCAAAACTGTTACAATGTGAAGACAGGAACTACTGCTGGAACTAATTGGGGGATTAATTTCTTCTATGGTGGTCCCGGTCGTAACGTTAAGTGTCCTTGATTTAGCTTTTGTGGTATTCATATACATGTCTATATTTGAATAATAATATGTTTATCCGCTGGTGTGCGTATGTGAGTTTGCAACTTTGCATATGATAATAAAAGAAAATAAGTTATTGAAGAAAAATTCCACGTCAAGAGAGATGATCGCAATATTGCATCTATCAATTGATATCAATCTGGTTACAGCTTCCGAAGAATTGAAATAATACGAGCAGAATAAAGACGCATTTACTGAAAGTTAGCTAGAAATTCCGTTGTTTTAGATGAATTTTAAGAAAACGTTATAAAATACACGTTTTAATAAAGATTATATACGTTTAGATTAAACCATGTACGTTATTCTCTGACCTCTTGAGGAACCGTTGGTCTCATTTTCTTGTGATCGGTTTGAAGAAAATAGAGATCACATCTTCCTCAGGTGTGAAGTTAGCCAACATCTATGGGCCATGATCATCAGAAGGCTAGGGTACAGAACTCTCTCCTTTCACTCTTGGAATGCTTTTTCTGATTGGTTGGGATCAAAGGATTCAATCTGTACAATAGGCTGCATAACAACATCTCCTCCTTCAGAAGTCATCTTTAAACTACTTGATCGCAGAATCAGAGACGCCATTTTCGCTCGTAGGAACTCCGTAAGAAGTTCAAAAACCTTCTTGCTAAATGGTTAACTTTTGCCTAACAGCAAGGTGATCAATTAGCACTATTTTCTCAGGTTATCTCCATGTTTTATCTTTTTTGCCATGGAGCTTGTTCCTGACCTGTCTTAAACTCTTTGTAATATGCAAACTGCCCATTCAAGTAATGCAATTCAAATTCTTAGCAAAAAAAAAAAAAATGAAATACAAGTACAACGCAAGAATACGTTGTATATAAACAATACCATTTAATGATTTAAAAAACTAACATTTTTATCTTCATATAATTCTTTATGAAATGTACACAATAAGTATTTGTCAATATCCCTATGAAACATTAATAACATTAGAACGTTTGTAGTTACATTATTTTCAACAAAGAATTCTCAAGAAAAATCCAAATAATCTCTCAGAATAACAAGAAAACAATATAATAGTTAAGACGTGCGAAACCTTTCTCAAGTATGTTGCAAATCATGATGATTGAATCAAAGTCTACACAACCTAACAGTGACTTGCGATGACTTTTCGTTTCACAATAAATACTTGACATGTGCTGTTTCTCTCCAGATAACCTAATCTTTGAAGTTTTTGTATATGTGGTTGATCTAACTCGACCAACAACATTGATTCTGTCCCCACTTCCCTTTAAGCCTGTCTATACCACGACAACACAATATCAATTACAAAGTCATTATTTCTCTACGATTTTTGGATTTGTGAATATCAAAATGGGTAACATTTCCTCTGCTCAAAGTTCATCACCATCTTTGCCGATTGATTCCACCTTTGATCTTCCATCTCCATTGCCATCTTGGCCTTCAGGTTCATTCTTTGATTTTTAATGTTCATCCTCTATTTAGCTATGTTTTGTCTATGTATTTTTAGAATGTTTTTTTTTTGAAAAAGGGCTAAAAACATTCGAAAAATACATAGAACAATATATAGCTTTACATAAAAACTTACATGTATTTTTTTGAATGTCTTATAAGATTTTAATGTGAATGAATTTACAGGAGAGGGATTTGCAAAGGGGGTAATAGATTTGGGAGGTCTTGAAGTTTTCCAAGTAACAAAGTTTAACAAAGTATGGACTGTATACGAAGAAGGACAAGATAATCTTGGAGCCACTTTCTTTGAGCCGTCTTCACTACCTGAAGGCTTCTCCCTTCTCGGTTTCTACGCTCAACCCAATAACCGCAAGCTTTTTGGATGGACACTTGTCGGAAAAGACATCTCCGGCAACTCTATAAGACCACCGGTAGATTATCTTCTTCTTTGGAGCGGCAAATCTACAAAGGTAGAGAACAATAAGGACCAAACTGGATACTTTTGGCAGCCTGTGCCTCCTGATGGTTACAGTGCAGTGGGTCTAATCGTGACCACCACGGCTGAGAAACCTCCCCTAGACAAGATCCGTTGTGTCCGTTCTGACCTAACGGATCAATCCGAGCCGGACGCTCTCATATGGGAATCTAATGGGTTTAGCGTTTCGAGTTCTAAGCCTGTTAACAGAGGAACACAAGCCTCTAGTGTATGTGTTGGTACGTTCACTTCAAATCCAACCCTAGCTTGTCTGAAAAACAACAAGTTCGACTTTTCTTGCATGCCAAGCAAGGTCCAGATCGATGCTCTGTTTAAAACTTACGCTCCTTTGATCTACTTCCACAAAGATGAGAAGTATCTCCCATCGTCTGTCAACTGGTTCTTCAGCAACGGTGCCTTGCTTTACAAGAAAGGCGAGGAATCAAACCCGGTTCCGATCGAACCAAACGGCTCAAATCTTCCTCAAGGCGAGGCCAACGACGGTCTTTACTGGTTAGACCTACCGGTTGCTTCTGACGCAAGAAAACGAGTACAAGGCGGAGATTTACAGAGTATGGAAGTGTATCTTCACATAAAACCTGTTTATGGTGGAACCTTAACAGATATAGCTGTCTGGATGTTTTATCCGTTCAATGGCCCTTCACGAGCAAAGCTCAAGCTCGCCACAATCCCGTTGGGGAGAATAGGCGAACACATTGGAGATTGGGAACATTTCACTCTCCGGATAAGTAACTTCAGCGGCAAGTTACAGAAGATGTACTTGTCACAACATAGCAAAGGAAGCTGGATCTATCCTCCGGAGATCGAGTTTCAAAGTGGTGGAAACAAACCGGTGGCTTACGCTTCTTTAAACGGACATGCAATGTATGCTAAACCAGGACTTGTGTTGCAAGGCAGAGACGATGTAGGGATCAGGAACGATACAGGAAAGAGTGAAAAGGTGTTTGATACTGCGGTTAGGTTTAGGGTTGTCTCGGCTGAGTATTTGAAAGAAGTGGAGGAGCCTGCGTGGTTGAACTATATGAGACATTGGGGACCAAAGATTGATTATGGTCGTGAAGATGAGATTAGAGGTGTGGAGAAGATTGTTGTTGGAGAGAGTCTAAAGAGTATGTTCAGGAGTGCGGTTAATGGATTGCCTAATGAGGTTTTCGGAGAGGAAGGACCTACGGGTCCGAAGCTGAAGCGGAACTGGTTAGGTGATGAAGATTGAATCTCTTCTGTTGTTGTTTCTTTTTCATTTTAAAGTTTGGTTTTGTGAATCTGTTATCATCTGTGTCTTTGTCTACTTGGTATGAATGATCACGTTAGAAAATATTTCGTAAGGCAGTTGTTTAAACTCCATGCTTACTGCCAATAATTGTTATTTGAACAGTAATTACAGATATCTAATTTATGTTACCCGTTATTATTATTTTTTTACCCGTTATTTGTTTCGAGTCTCGACTATGATTTGTTGGTGACTTAGAGCCCGCGTCTGACAACAATTTGCTTAGCCATGTTACGCGTTTAATCACGAACGATGATATGATGAACTCATGGGTCCAATTAATGTCTTCGTTGATTTTACTTTGATAGCTAATTTGGTCCCCATTGTTCTCTACAACCCGTCGTACTGTTTTTATATTATACAGTGTTTTATGCGGATTTATATAATTCGAACAAATTATAACGTTTAGGCGGACATTATGCGGTGTACGGGAATACCTAGGCGGATTTTTAAGCTTTAATATTCAAAAAATATACTATTAATATTATTATTATATTTTATTAATGTTATTATTTATATTACTTTTACTTATTTTATGTATTTATATGATTGTAGATATTAGTATAATTGTTGCAAAATCATTTTAAATTTATCAACTTTATATATTTAAAATGGTTTTAATTTGTATAATTTAAAACTATTTATATATGTTAAACTATATACTTATACATAAAATTGGATTTAAAATATATTTATGTTTAATTTTTTTCAATAATAATGTATATATATTAATCTTATACTTATATTTCGTGTAAAAATATATATCCGTATATACTCTGTTTAGGCGTCCGTTTATACGGTTAGACGCTATACAATCTTCTAACGCGGACGCCAACACTGATAAGTAGAGAAAAGTGATTGCTTTGATGTCGTTTATTTCATGCGTCAGCTTTCATTGTTTCTGAAGTTATGAGGGGTTGTGATGATGTTTAAGTCACGAGTCAATTTTCATTAACGGTCTAAATGTAACCACTATTTTTTAATCTAAACTAAACTAGATTTTTTTGAATGTCCTTCAACACTTCAGGTTTGGGCTCTATCCAAGATACCATCAAACCCAACTATTTTCCCCACAAGCTCCCTTTTTACAAATGTGGATCATCTCTTTTGGCGAGTATTTCCGCAGATGGAGGATCATCAGTTTGTGTGGATACTATGGTATATCTGGAAAGGAAGGAATAATAAAGTTTTTAGTAATTTGGATATAGATCCTCGAGATACGCTCAAATTGGCAGAAACAGAGTCAACACTTTAGGTTGAGGCACATGTACTAAAGGAAAACAAGAGAGTATTACCGGTCGAGCCTACAACCTTTCCATTGATCCCAGGAAGATGGTGCTTCACAGATGGCTCTTGGAAGGAAAATGATACTTTCTCAGGACAAGGTTGGCTCAGTACTTTAGAAGGTTTTGATGGGCTGTTGGGGGTGAGGAATGTCCGGGCTTGTCCCACTCCTCTGCATGCGGAGATAGAAGCTCTATTATGGGCAATAGAATGTATGAAAAACTTACGTCAATTTCATGTTACATTTGCAACAGATTGTTCTCAATTTGTGAAGATGGTTTCAGAACCAGAAGAATGACCAACATTTGCAAATTATTTGGAAGATATCAAGACCCTGAGAGAAAGTTTCATTAGATCAGAGATCATCTATGTACCAAGGACGCAAAACTCAAAGGCGGATAGTCTAGCACGCAGTGTTAGGAAACAACCGTCTTTCGTCGTTCACATGGATCAGGATCTCCCGGTGTGGTTCACAGAGTCAATATGAGTCTGTAATTGACGACAAAAAAAAAAGTTGTTGGATCTTTTCATTAGACTTAACTATTTTTTTGGTCTCACCATATATTTCTCTAACAATACAATAATTAATCAATTACCTTTTGTTTCTCTAACTATAAAATAATCAATGCTCTTATTTATTATTTAACTTACTATGATACACCAAAGATTTATACATCTATACTATTAAACCAGAATCCCTATTAGAATTCTGTTATTGGTTTTTCAAGTTATTACAACGCTATGCCATTATCTTTTTAATTTCTCTTCTTTTTATAGAAAATCATGCTTTTCATTGAAGTGATCATAACAATTCTTAACAAAAATATAGGAACTTCCAAAATCCCTATTTAATTCATTGGTTATCAAATTTTAGAAAGTTAAAACAGAGAAAAATTATAAAGGTATGAAACAAATTTCGATCCCTATATTTTGTGAATCTAGTAACTTAACAGTTTAGTCAATTGAAAAAATAGTAGGTGTTTTGCGTAATTATATTATATAAAGAAATATATATTATCTTTACACTGTTATAATTTTGAACAATAATTAGAAATTTAAAATTTTAATTTCAAATATTTGGATAATCAAAAATTTCAGTATATATTTTGAGAAGATATGTGAGATTTAAAATAGTTAAAAAACATAAATCTTAGTCATTAAAAATCTTTCTCTTACAGAAAAGAATATCATAATTAATTCAGATAATTACTTGTAAAATTACTTTATATTTTAGTTTAACACATGAAAAACCAAAAATACTCTAGCTCTCAAGAGAAAAAAAAGGGAGAGTGTATTTTTTGTGTAACTCCAATATGACCAATACAATCATCAAATATCTTTTGTAAACAGTTTTGTGTGGACTTTAAAAACATAAAGTTTATAATAATTCCTTACTTACAAATATAATTTTTTTATATAATAATATATAACCATTAAATTTATTTCTATAAAAAATGCTAAAGTATTTTATTTAGTTATATATAACTAATTGATAAAAGAAATTGATAAAACATGTATATTCTTTCTCTAATTCTACATTATGTAGAGATGGTCATTTTTATTGAAATTTTTTACTAAATTTATCTTAACATTTTAAAAACACATAAAACTAATTAGTTCGCATTTTTTTGTCATCAACATAAACAGACTATTAGTAACACAAAAAGTACATGTACCTTGACAAACAAATAAAATTTAAATACATAAGAATATAAAAATACCAAGAACACAAAAAACATATTTTACTATTCTTCCCTCGTGTTCCTTTATTTATGTCTGCTTTTTTTTTTATTAAAAATAAGCATGCTAATTTTATTATAATCCAAGCTATATGAATTATATTAATATAATATTAACTCTGGAAAAATCATGTGAAAAATACTTTGATTAATATAATTAAATGACTTACCATATAATAAATTAAATGAATTACCAAATAATATAATTTTAAATGACTTACCATATAATAATGTTAATTCATCTGTTTATATTAATATATGAATTAAATAAACATTTTCTTGATTAATATACGTTTAAATAACTTACCATATAATTTTTATGTTTTAAAATATTAAAATATTTTAATCATTTCTAAAAGTGATAACTCATATATGATATCACATTATCATTGGAAAATGGTTGGATTTTTTTTAGAATTATATATTTGACTGTTTTGCATTCATTTGACACATTTTTATACTATATATATGAATGAGTAAATTTAATTAATATTATTAAGTTTAAATTAATTAGTTTTCTAAAATCTATGATTTATTTTATTCACTACTAATATAAACATAATAAATAATGTTTTTATAATTGTTTCTATAGTATCATATGTATTTATATGTATCTTATCAATTTATATAATGTAATCTAAATATTTAATTATTTATATAAACAAATTATGTTAATTCATGTAGATTTAAGATGCTTAATTGTATGCTTGGAAACATATATTAGATTAGATAATTCTATGAATAGTTTCTATGAGTGACAAATAAGCATAAATCACTAAAGTGACTTCTTAATTAATATATAGGAGGATTTTATAGCGAGTATAATCATAAAAATCCTAAAACAAATCGATCATATTCCCTACATATTTTCTTCATTTAACAAGTAGATTTTTTTTTGTTTTCTCAGGAAAAAACAAGTAGATTTTTTAGGCAAGTTTAAAAGATTTGATCACACCAATAATCTAGGAATTTCCAAAACTAATCGTGTATATTCCAAAAATATATATTCTTCATGTAATAGCTTTATATAAAATGAAATATTAATCCTAGAAATACATCAAAATAGGCGAGTAGATTCAAGCAAAGGATTCATACCTGGATACAAGCAACCTGTGAAAAGAATAACCTTAACTTTCCAAATCTTTTCAAACCCAGTTCTGGTGCACCGGGTCCATGTCAGCAATGTAGCAATTTAAAGTTCATGAGGTAATAATGATCAATCAAAACTAATCTATAAGGCTTTCAATCTTTTATTGATGCTAACATTTTCAACAGGTTTAGCAAACGATACTTGTGACATTTAAGAAGATATTCCATATATATTAAAAAAAGAAACATTTAAAAAGTTATAACATGTAGTTTATACTAATTAAAAAATTGTCCAGCTGAGTTGTCACGTAATTGAAATGCTAATTTTGTTTACGTGGCGGCTTGAGAATCAATTGAAAATTTTGTTAGTCCAAAATTAAATTGCTAGGAAATGTAATATTATATAGTATTTTCATTATAGATCATTCATTTATTAAATTGAAATGATTATATATTCCTTCCTTAAATAAAATTTAGGGAATTGCCTAATGTGATTAAGATCTATATGGCAATTAATGATTTTAAATAATAAAGATTGCTAACAATCTATATACTTTCTATCATTTTTGTTTAATTATTTATTATTACAATAAATTACATAATTACATTAATCATATGATAAAAATTTAGATTTTTTGTATATGTTGTATTTTGAATTTTTCAAAACGAGTATAAATTAATAAAACTGTTAAAAATCTCACATAAACTTTTGTGATTAATGTTTAAATTTTTTCATTAATAAGATGCAATGATTATAATATCATATGAATAAATAACTTTATTTTAGTAGGTGTTTATGTTAATATATATATATATATATATGTATATATATATATATATATATTTCATATCGTTTAAATTAAACTATACATCATATCAAAATACATATTTATATTTTGATATATGCGTTGAACATATATTAAAATTTTAATATTTTAATTTTGAAATCTTCATTTTTTTTAAATAATTATAAATTATTGAAACCACTGAATATTTCACATTAAAAAAAAATCATTGTTGTAAAATTTTGTTACACAAATATGCAAATAATCACAAAATCATATGAGTAGAAACCTTATTTAATAAATATCTATATTAAAATTATACTATATATCTATGTTAATATCATTTAGGTTCTTATGCGATAAGTGATTTTTTGACCTAAAATATTTTTTTAAATGGGATCACCTCATCAGTAAACAAATTATGTTGTCCACTTGCTCCATCAACTTTCATTGCCTCTATAATCTTCAAACAATAGATTTTCTTTATATTTCTTTTAACCACATTTTAAAATATGCTATGGAAAGAGATACTTGGTATTATCTTTGTAAATATAATATTTTACATTAAACTAAAAAAATTAATACAAGGAACTTTTTATAAAAAAGCAACTCCTCAGAATTATTTTGTATGACTATAAAAATAAAGCTTTGTAAATTAAGTCCCTACACTAATGAAAATTTGTAAAACATAAAACATTAACAAAATTAAAAAATATTAGCTATCAAATATTAAACACATAAGGTTATAATTAAAAAACTAGGTGATAAGTCGCGCCTTGCACGGGATGTGATTATTTGTTTCGTTATTTTTTTAATAAGGAGATATTAAATCGGTTTAATCTGGGTATCGGTTTTGTTTTAGGTTGTTTTTTTTAGTCTCCTAAAATATACTTATAATTCTAAATCAATATTTATTTTGGTTTGTTCGGTTCAAATTGTTGATGTTTTTGGTTTTTTCCGGTGATAACCAAAAAATATTATTATTTGTTTGGTTTTAGTTTATATGAATTTTAGATAGTCTTGATGTCGAACCAATGATTTTATAATCTTTCTAAACATACAATAGTTAAATAAAAGGAAAATAAAATAATTAAGATAAATCATTTCACTATAATTTAGTCGATACTGAAAGAAGCATTAAAAAAAATATTCCAACTTCTAAAAGAATTAGATACTTCAGTTATAGTGACTATTTAGTTATATAGGTGTTCACGCCAATGTCCACTTGTATCTATATGTAAAGTATATAAAAGTATATAAAAGTGGTTGGTAAATATATATAAAGACATTGTTAATGAATATTAAATAACATTTTTATTTAGAATAACACATGAAATATAAAATTCTTAAAATGAAATTAATTAAAAATAAAATAAGCCTAGACATTAGTGAATTTTATTTCATATAAAGAAAATAATTGTATCCGTAAACAGGGGTGGACACAGATCGAATATCCAGGTATTTGGAGCTATTAGTGACGATTCGATCCGTAGCCACCCGGATATTCGATGTCCCGGATATCCGATTTTTTTTAGAATTTTCACATATATCCGATTTGATCCGTAAATAAAATAAATTTTAAAAATAAATGAAAAATCTAAAAATAATAATATTTCATTACAAAATAAATTATTATTTAACTTTTTAAATTCTAATACCTAATATAATAAGTTTAATACATAAAAATATTGTAAAAATTATATAAACTATAATCTATATAACTTAGATATAATTCTTTAAATATATGTATATATATGCATATAACAGATCGAATCGATATACATTCCTAAAAATATTAGTATTTTTTTTTGCTTTGTTTTTACATATATTGCATTTTAGTATTTGATTTTCTTCGTAGTGTTACGGATATCCCACTACAAGAAAATATGTTTATAGCTACAAATTAGCTACAAAAATTTTGTGACTATATTTTTCAAGCCACAAAAAGCCATAAAACTAGCAACAATTTTTAAAAACCAAAATCTGTAGCTATTCTGTAGATATATGTTGCTAATTAGCTGTAAATTACATTTTGTAGCTATTCGAAGAAAATAAGTCACAATTAGCCACATAAAATATTGTGGAAATCAACATCTACTATCAGCCACAAAAATAATCATAGAAATAAATATAGACACGATATAATTTGTGGCTATTTTGTGGAAAATGTAAACCCTACTCATACCCTAAACTCCAAATTTCTAATATTTAATCATAAACATTAAAAGATAATACAATAAATAATATGTAAAACGTTAATCTAACACTAATAACAAATATTAAAACATCAAATATAATAATTGTGCCCCCAAATTCAAAATCCTAAAACATGTCCTAAATTCTAACATACCCTAAACTTAAACTCCTTCTCTACCGGTTATGATGCATATGTTTTACTTAGAAGATTAATAATAGTTAATAATTATTCAAATTACCATAAAACTTCAAATGATAGTCTTGGATGAGGAATTCATGGTAGATACAAGTGATTTTAAACTGTTGGACAATCACAATTTTTCAGAACTTCTTGACACACATGTCTTATAAATTATAGATTTTTTTTGGTAAAAAATAAATTATACTTTACAATCAAATGCTGATTTTTATAAAATATCATTGAGTTTTATAAATGTATGAGTTTATAAATTATCTTTTAAATAGATTTTACCACTTTTGGATATTTAAATTATCCAAAATGAAATATTTAAAATCTTTTCTTATATTATGGCTAATTATGCAAAATAAAATAACACTTTTCTACAATTTTTTTAGAAAGCCCCGCCCAAAATTTTGGTTGACACCGCGAATCTTTTAAGGAATTTTTTTAAGTCTGCCCGAAATATTGCGCCAGATCTTCTCCTTTGTTTACCCTAGTATCCCTAATTTTCCTCACTGCTTCTCCTCTTTCTGATGTCGATTTACATTTATCAGTGACCTTATTTTCTCCTTTGCTCTAAGATTCGATGATTCTCTTTCAGTGTTCTGCTTTTATTTACAGATTCAAAGATTTATTCTTCTTTCAGTCATCTTTTCCTTCTAGTGTGAAACCGATCTAGGTCTTCATTTGTCTAGAAATCTCTGACTTTTTTGTTATGGTTCAATTTGTCTATAAATCTTTGAATATAGGCACTAATTCTCTTATGTTTCGGGTAATTGATGTCTTTATACTGAAATCGATTAAGGGTTTAATCAATCTGTGCATTATTGGGTGAATTATTCCTGTGACAGAGAAGCCCTTTATTCTCATGGACGGCGGCGGTGGGAGACGTCTTCGGTAGGACTGAACGGGAGGGGTAACATGACTTCTGTGAGTCTATCTCTCTCTCTCTCTCCATCCGAACACAACTTTTGTTGATGTTATTCTCTTTATCTCTGGTAGGCATAGATGTGTATTTGTGTTCTTATTTGGCTATTTCAGTTGATTACGCTGGATTTGTTTGGTTATTGCTTATTGATAACATTGGTTTGTATATTTATGTCTATCATTCTGCTTCTTTGAATGCTGAGTTTGGACATGTTAGGTCTCTTGCCAATGTATGTCTGCAGTTTGTTTTCGGTTGTATTGATGGATGTATGTCGGATTATATATCCCTATTCTTATCATTTTCCTACTGTTATATCTCTTGGTTTGGATTTCTATGAAACTCTATTTGTTTTGGTATTCTGATTCTATTGAGTAGTATTGTGTATGGCTTGTTTCTGAGAAGGCCTCTACTTAACTCTACCATAAGTTTGAGGTTCTGAGTTTTCAAGTTTGCTAATATCTTACTGATTTTTCTTATAGTAGGAGCTGTATGTGAACATCAGTTGGCCTTTGTACCAAAACATGTTTATGCTTTTGAGGTACGGATTTGTGAATTGAGCTTCATTGTATTTTTGTAAGAGTTTGTTTTTGCTCTGGCCTTGAATGACTTAGTGACTGATCATGATTCTGTTTTAGGTTCACTCACACATGGGCTCCAAGAAATTTGGCCTATGGTCACGAGGTATGCTCAGTTCTCTGGTTTTGTTTTAGTTGTTAGAATAATTTCAGTTGGTGCTAATCTTATGCTTTTCTAATTTGTAGGTGCCTAGAGTTGTGTCATCTCTTAGCGAAGAAGAGCAAGATGCACTTATGAAGAACATTAGGAGGAGAACAACACCACAACCAATAAAATCCTTGCTGATATCAAATTGAAATGTTTTTTTTATTTAAGATCGATCATAGCTACATATTTGTAGATTTTTGTTTTTGAAACTATGTGTGTACATTTAAATTAATTCTTAATAAAGATTAAATTTAGCATTTTTATATATTACAAATTAATTTAATTATATAATTATATTTTCAAAAAATAATAATTTATAATATAGCAACAATTATATATGATTATTTGTATTTAATATAGCTGCGGTTTTGTTTGTAGCTATTAGTGGTTAATGAAGCTACAAAATACGGTTTCTTACTATTTGTGGATATTACCCACAAAATATCATTGTGGCTAGGTTGTAGAACTCCCGCCGCAAACAGCCACAAACGACCGATATCCACAAGCTTATAGCTGCAAAATTAAGTTGCCACAAAAATAGCTACGAAAAGCTACTGAATTTAGGTCATAGCCACCAAAACAATTGTGGCTATAGACAGTTTTTCTTGTAGTGTCCGTATTTTTTTGGTTCGAATCAAAACGAATCAAAACAAAAATTTATGAATATTTTTCCCAGGCTATCCGTAAATAATAATAATAATATATGTATAACTGGATTCTCGAAAAAATCTGGAGATTGTGAGTTTTGTTGGAACTTTACATGTGACTTTTATATTTAAAAACAAAACGTAAATTACATAGTGTGAAACACATTTATGTAGAATTTGGGTGAGAAACTCTCTACACGTGACACGTTAGCATGCTCATTCTCAAATCACTATGAAACTGACACATGTTTATTATAGTGTGAACACATTTATTACAATGATTATCCTTTAATATATATAAGGGATATTTGACTTTTTAATTTAGGTTTTAAAGGAAACAAATCTCACACTTTTAAAGCGCGGATCAAAATCTAGTAGTAGATTAAAATTTGATTCTAAATTAATAGATTAGATTCCTAATTTGTAGAATATTTGAGCAATCTACTTCTATAAATTCCAATTGTAGTTCACATAAATTTTCAAATATACTAAAGAGTATAGGTCCTAAATATTATAATTAACCATAATAAATGGGAATGGCCGGTTTCACGATAGCACTGATGATGATAGGGGTGATAATCTCTCCTTGTGTATATGGAAAAGAGTTCTCCGATCACCAGGAAATCGAAGTAGAAAAACTTTTGAAACTGCTCAACAAGCCTGCTCGTAAATCCATTAAGGTACAAATTCCACATTCATAAACTCATTGCTTTGATTATTCGCGGAAAACTGTACTGTGGTTGAATGTTTCACTTTATTCTTTGTTACAGAGTGAAGATGGAGATATAATAGATTGTGTCCCAATACATAGTCAACCAGCTTTTGATCATCCTCTACTTAAAAACCACACCATCCAGGTTTGACTTCATTTACGATCTATCTTTAATTTGTTTATATATACATGCATGGTGATGTTGAAACATCATATTTTCGCATGTAGATGAGACCGAGCTTTATACCGGAAAGTACGTCTATGTACATCAAGACAAATCCTACTCAGGTGTGGCACAAGAATGGAAGATGCCCAGAAAATACAGTTCCGATAAGAAGAACGAAGAAAGAAGATATCTTACGCTCAAAATCCCATGAGAGTTTTGGGAAAAAGACGACCTCAAGCGTCCCCGAAGATAATCTAAGTAACAACCACGAGGTACACCTTTCATCAGAGACGTTTGGACTTTGGACATAACCACACTGAAATCTCAAGAAATTTTTTTTTTGAGTTAATATACATGGATATAAATTCTAACTTATTATTTTCTTAGAACACAAATTGCCAAATAGTTTTTAAAAAAAAATTGTATTATTTTTTTTACTAAAATATTTATAAGACTCTAAAATCTAGAGGCCGGTCTGCCTTTTGTCCTTATGTCAATTACTCGGCTTCTCTTGTTTCTTAATAACACTTCTCCCTTTTTTTGGAGCTGTTTTAGTACGCGATTATGAACTCCAGGCGAGGAAAGTATTTCGGGACAAAATTTCTAGTGAATGTCTGGAAGCCAGAAGTTCAAGTTCGCAGCAACGAGTTCAGCTTGGCTCAGACTTGGCTCGCGTCTGGAGATGGCGCTAATATTAACACAATTGAAGCTGGTTTGCAGGTCTTGTCTTCTTAGTCCTCCATCCTAATTACTTAAATCTTGTTCATATTTTTAAATTATATCTTAACTAACACTACCTTTGTTTTCCTTAATCTTAATCTATAGGTTTATCCACGCATATATGGTGATAATAGAACAAGATTATTTGTTTTCTGGACGGTAAGTTCTCATTTCTACCCTTAACATATTAAAAAGCTAATCATTCAAAAGTTTAAACTTGACTGTTTTTTTTGTAGAACTTAGGTTTAGAATCTTGTGATTATTATTTAGATTTAGATTGTTTATTACATTTTAAATAGAGACAATTATTAAAACCAAAACTGAATATAAAGGTCTCTTAACTTTGTATGCTCGCGGATTCGCGAATAAGTTACAGACGATAATCGTAATAGAATTTTTTTTTTTTCTGAAAATAGGCCGATGCCTATAAAAATGGGTGCTACAACACCAAATGCCCAGGTTTCGTTCAAACGAGCAGTCTTATCATTGTAGGTGGAGCATACAATACCGTCTCACAATACGACGGAGTTCAATACGAGCTCTCTGTACTTATATGGAAGGTACTAAATATACGAACATAGATAATTTCATTATTAATATGGGATATAACTGACTTGTCTGTCCCCTATGTTAATTATATCGATCGGCATCTCAACCCCAAAATGGACTGTCCATTATATCTAGAGCGGCGAAAACTGGTGGCTAAGGGTTGGTGAAGAGCTTGTCGGCTACTGGCCTGGCGCGTTGTTTACTTCGCTAGGAGATGGAGCTACGAGAGTTCAATGGGGAGGTGAAATCGTTAACGTGAAGACCGATGGGAAACACACGATCACCGACATGGGAAGTGGTCATTTCGCAGATGAAGGTGTAAAGAAAGCTAGCTATTTCAGAAATATTATGACAGTTGATGGAACCAATACTCTGACAGAACCACAAGGAATTTTCCCCAAGACTACAAATGATAACTGTTACAACATTAAGGCAGGAGATGGTGGAACTGCCTGGGGGCTTAATTTCTTCTTTGGTGGTCCTGGCCAGAACGAGAGATGCCCTTGATTTTTTTTTTTTTTGAATGAATGTAAAATTTATTCAAACAAAAACAGTATTACATCAAGTGCTTCTTTGTTTTTTATGAAATATAAACTTTCCTACTCCAAAAGAATAGAATCTACTTCTTCATAAATCTAGTCTTGTCTCAAACCAAGTAATCAGCCCTTCTTCTAAGTAATTTCCCTTCCCTTTCACTGCAAGTAGTTTTAGTCTTATATTTTTATCTACAAGCTGTGTCAGAGTAGCCATGGTTTTAGGATCTTCCCCATGCCTACGAGCATTCCTCTCCCACCAAATTGTGTGCATCGCAGCCTGTAAAGTGTATCTGAGGAGGAAAGTCTTGATAGGCGTTAGCCAAGGCTTCGAGACAATCCTTATCAGGTTACTCCAATCAGTAGTGAACATGTCTTGCATAAGACCTCCAGCCAGGTTCCTCCAAACGTTCTCTGAAAACCGACATCCAAAGAAGAGGTGTGTACATGATTCAGATTCCTCATTGCACAAGACACATTCTGTATTTATAGAATTATTCCATCTCATCATTCTATCAGTTGTCTGCAACCTCCCCTTCAATGCAACCCACATCATGAACGAGTATTTCGGAGTAGAATGAGAGAACCATACACCCTTACTCCAATCACAAATCGGTTTAGTATCTCGAATCTGGTCCCAAGTGTTACTTGTTGTAAACTTAGTCATATACTTCCCTTCAGCATGCTTCCAAAGAGTAATATCTTCATCTTGTTGATTCCCAAGTTTACGTATCTCCTCTTCAACTTGATTAAGAATATCCACTCTGTGATTTCTTCTTCTTCTCATTCTTTTAACCTCCGCAACAGAGAAACTGTTAGGAATCCCCAAATCAAGTGGACCACTCTCTCCGAGTATCTCTATTAATGGACCAAATCGAGACCAACTCTCATACCAGAAAGAAGTACACTCCCCATTTCTGATTTCCTTCCTGAGAAACTGCTGTGCAAGACCCCTTAACTTTAGTAATTTTTTCCATACCCAAGATCTAGAACTTGTGTTCTCTTTGATCGACCAGAACGAGTTCTTCCTGATCAAATAACACTGAATCCATCTGACCCACAATGATGAATCTGCCATCAATCTCCAAATAAGCTTCAAACCGTATACTTATTGATTTCTTTCAAAGGTCTCATCCCTAACCCTCCTTCATTTTTGGGAAAGCAGATCTCTTTCCAACTGACTTTCGCTTTGGTTGTTTTGAGCTCAGGACCTGACCAAAGAAATGCAGAACACAACCTCTCAATTTCCTTTAAGCAACTTCCAGGCAATCTAAATGCAGCCATCCAAAAATTAGCCAGACTAGTGATGACTGACTTTATTAACTGCAGACGACCAACATGAGATAGGAACCGACCTGTCCAAGAGCTCATTCTCTTCCTGAATTTTCCTACAAGCGGTAGGTAGTCACTTACTGTCATACGCTTTGTAAGTAGAGGCAATCCAAGATAGCGCACTGGCAACTGCCCTGATGCAAAAGGAAACTCCCGAAGAATATCTTCTCTTGTGTTATCTTGAATGCCTGCTGTATAAAGGGTAGATTTCTCCAAGCTAATCTTAAGACCCGAGATGCTTGCAAAATTTTTGAAAACCGTGAGTATCCCTTCTACTGATCTCTTGGTTCCATCCGTGAATACAAGTAGATCGTCCGCAAAACACAAATGCGATAGCATGATGTTTTTGCATTTAGGATGATATCCAACCTGCTTCCTTTCCACTGCCTTATCCAACATACCAGACAGCACATTCATGCATATCACAAATAGATAGGGGGATAAAGCACAGCCTTGCCGTAAACCTCTCTTGCTTTGGAAGAAGCCGGCTAATTCTCCGTTCACCTGAACTGAAAAGGAAGCCGTACATACACAAAGCTCAATCCAATGTATGAACTCCTCATGCATATTCAAAGCTCTCAGCGTATTCAAGAGGAACGGCCAGTGCACTGAATCGAACGCTTTTGCAATATCAATCTTCATCGCACAGCGTGGGGAGATATCCTCCTTGTGATAGTCTTTAACTATTTCTGTAGCCAACAGTAGGTTCTCCACAAGAAGTCTATCCTTGACAAAAGCAGACTGGTTGTACGATATGCATTGAGGAAGAGTACCCTTTAACCGGTTGGCTATGATCTTGGATATTACTTTGTACAGGACATTGCAACATGAGATCGGCCTGTAGTCTCTCATCTCTTGTGCACTCTCCTTCTTGGGTATAAGAGCTAATATAGTTGAATTTCACCCTTCAGGCAGAAACCCTTTACTGAAAAATGACTGAACAGCAGCAGTGAAGTCTTTACCAATTATACTCCAGGAAGCTTTAAAGAATTCAGTTGTGTAACCATCTGGCCCTGGTGACTTGTTACTTGGCATCTTGAAGACCAATTCTTTTATTTCCTCCTCTGTGACTACTCTTGTCAGTTTTGTTCTTTCTTCCTCAGTGCAGCGGTATGGGATTGTTTCCTTTAGCTCCTCCACAGATGCAGTCTCTACATCTCTCGGCTCAAAGGTAAGAAACTCGTTGAAGAATCTCTCAGCTTCTTTCTTTATATCATCCTGAGTAGTAACACAACTTCCATCTGCACACTTAATTTCCCTGATCGCATTCCTGCTTTCTCTGATCTTAGCTGCATTGTAAAATGCCTTATTATTTTTATCACCCACTTGTAACCAGTGTACCGTCGACCTCTGCTTTAACACCTTCTCTTCTATATCTGACACTCGCTGCCATCTTGCAGAAGCCTCTCGTTCTGCATACACATTTTCTGGTGTGGGCATTCTCATCATTTGTTCTTGCTTCACACAAAGATCACTATACGCTTCCTTTACCTTCTTTGTGAGTGATCCTAGCTTACTCTTCAGAGTACGCAGATGAGGCTTCAACCCTTTAAGATACTTTGAAAATCTGTATAGAGCTGAAGTTGATTGGAACAATGGTTGCATGTCCTTCCAATAGTTACCAATTACCTCCATAAATTCTGAAGTTTCTGCAACTACATTTGTAAACTTGAATGGTTTACGTTTCCCAACAGCTTCCGCAGTCATATGAAACCTCCCTCTTAGATGATCTGAAACTCCTCCTGCTTCAGACACTCCATAAGCTTGAGTGCGATTATTTAACCATTTCTCATTCACCAAAATACGATCCAACTTCTTACTAATAGTTCCTTCATCTCTCTTGTTGCACCATGTGAAACGCGGTCCTTGATACCCCATATCCGTGAAACTGCAATACTGAATCACACTTTCAAAATCTCTCATACCCGAAGTAACAAGACCTGAATCCTGGTAACTTGAGTGCTCTTCTCCATCCAACACCTCATTAAAATCTCCCATAATAACCCACTCTTTATTCCTGAACATTCCAGCATCTTGGTGATCTTTCAAATCCCTCCATAACTCTTTTTTTTTTTCTGCCATATTTTCTCCGTAGACAAACGAGCAGAAGAATTCATTCTTCTCTTCTTCCAATAGAACCGATACTGTAATTATCTGATCAGATTTAAAAACCGGAGTCAATCTGACCTGAGAATTCCAGAGCACCCAAATTCTCCCCTTCCTATTGAACTCATAGTTATTAATGCAAGACCAGATTTTAATTTTTAGTTTTTAGTTTTCAGATTTTAATTTTTTGGTTTGAATTTTTGATTCTGCTGTATTTTTTTTTTAATTTTTCCAAAAATATGAAAATAGTTTAGTAAATTATTATGATATTTTTATTTTGTAAATACTTATTTTGCACAAAGATAATCGAGTGTATATATGGGAGGCGCCAAATGGGGATTATACCAAATGCAATGTTGGTTTCTCATGGTCTAAGAAAAAGATGTTAGGGGAGTCTTCGGTCTTAAGAAACTGCAGGGGAGAAACTTTACTCCACCGCAGAAGGGCCTTTGGGAACATTGGGTCCTTCCTGGACGCGAAGTTCATCTCCATGATGTGGGCTATTGAGGCCATGCGAAGCCACCATGTTGAGAAAGTTGAATTTGTGACATAGTCTGTGGATGTGGTTGGAGCGGTTGTACGTCCAAAGGCTTGGCCAGCATTCCGGTACCAGGGATCGGAGTTGAGGAAAGCTTTGGCTGGTTTTATTGAAGGGATTGTGGCTGATGTTTCTTCTCGGGTAAACAAGTGTGCCCAAAAAATTGCAAAGAGTGTAACAATGGAGATGAGATGTCAGTCACATGTTGTCCAAGGCATATCCCAATGGCTGCCGGAGTTATTTGAAGCTGATAAACATAGGCGATGATGGGTTTGAACTGACTTTGGAATGGTTTTGTCGGGATGACGAATGGGAGCTTCATGCTATGTTTTTTTCACTTGTTAGTATTAGTTTTGTTTTTTTGTTCTGGAAACGATGAATATTGTTGGTCGGGTGGCTCTTACTCGCCAGTTTTAATTTAATCAGTGTTTTTTAAAAAATACAAAGAAACAAATATCATTTATAAGGTTTTAATAACTTAAGTTTAAACTATTAAAATGGATCCTCATTTTATGAGCATTTCCACTAAAAAAAAATATTCAAATTGGACCCCTAATGCAAAATAAATATGCAAAAAATTGAACCTTGTGTATTTTGCACCTTGGCACATGCCGACAGACGACACTGGTTGAGTGGTTTCATTACACAAGATGATATGATTAACTCACTGAATCAATAGCTTCTTTGATTTTACTTGGTAGTTTAGAGGTCACATACTTTGCATACATATAAATTATACAACAGTTTTAAATTATTAATATATAAAATCTATTCATACACATTTAAATATACGGATGCATTAATGAGTCTAGCTATGACCATATATGCACATGGAAGTACAAATTAACAACTTCTGAATAACTAGAGAAACGTGGTTGCTTACTTGCTTTGATGATATTTAGATCATGAGGAGTTGTGTTGATGTTAAAGTCTCTAGACAATCTTCATTAACGGTGTTAATCGTAACCAAATTAATCTCAGGTGGTTATCTATAATAATATTCTATTTTATAGATAAAATTATAGAATGACTCAAAACGTATAAATAAACAAATAAACATTAACTTAATTATTATAATATATTTTTTTTGTAAAATTTATATATGTGCATGAACTTTAAATGATTATTCTCATTTATTTAACTCCGAATCAAATAACATTTTAGCTTATTTTCTAGTTATTTCTAAAACAATATAGAAAATTATACATAATTTTACGAAAATTTATACATACAAATATATATATATATATATATATATATATATATATATATGGCTGCATTATGAGTCTATGACCAAAACTGCACATGGAAGTACAAATTAACAATTTTTGTATAGCTAGAGAAACGTGGTTGCATCGATGATGTTTAGATCATGAGGGGTTGTGGTGATGTTGAAGTCATAAGTCAACTTTCATTAGTGTTGTTAATGTAATAACTAATTTATTTTTTCCTAATTCCTAATTTATAGAATATATGAGCAATCTACTCCTGAAAACTCCATTTCAAAAGTTACTAAAGAGTAGTTTCTAAGGATTGCAGTAAACCATAATGGGAATGGTCGGTTTCACGGTAGCACTGATGGTGATAGGGGTGATAATCTCTCCTTGTGTCCATGGAAATGAGTTCTCCGATCACAAGGAAATCGAGGTAGAAAGACTTTTGAAGAGGCTCAACAAGCATGCTCTTATATCCATTAAGGTTTATATTATACAAATTCCATATTCGTAACTCTATGCTTTGCTATATGCGTGCAAATTTACTGAGATTGAATGTTTCACTTTAATCTCTGTTACAGAGCGAAGATGGAGATATAATAGATTGTGTTCCAATACATAGTCAACTAGCTTTTGATCATCCTTTGCTTAAAAACCACAACATCCAGGTTTGACTACAATTACGATTTACCTTTTGTTTATATCTACACGCATGATGATAGATGTTGAAACGTCAAGTTTTCGCACGTAGATGAGACCGAACATTATACGGGAAAGTACGTCTACGTACACCAAGAATTATATAAATGTTACTCAGGCGTGGCACAAGAAGGGAATATGCCCAGAAAACACAGTCTCGATAAGAAGAATAAAGAAAGAAGATATCTTACGATCAAATTTCATTGAGAATTTTGGGAAAAAGATGACTCCAGGCATCCTTTTATATGGTTCAAGTAGTGTTCATGAGGTATACCTTTTATATAATGTCCTTGTGTTAAACACTAGCCCTCTAGTTTCTATTGTGGCTTAATTTACACTTTTCCCCATTTTTTGAGCTGGTTTAGTACGCGGTCATGAATTGCAAGAAAGGAAAGTATTTTGGGACAAAGTTTGCATTGAATATCTGGAAACCAAAAGTTCAAGTTCCCAACGAGTTCAGCTTGGCTCAGACTTGGCTCTCGTCTGGAGTTGGCACTAATCTTAACACGATTGAAGCTGGTTTTCAGGTCTTGTAATTATCTGGTCCTACATCCTAATTAACTACATACATCTTCTTCATATGCAGAACATCTTAATTAGCACTACCTTTGTTAATCTGCCTTAACCATCTACAGGTTCTTCCATCATTATATGGTGATAATAATCTAAGATTATTTGTTTACTGGACGGTAAGTTCCCATTTTCTACCCTGAACATGTTAAAAAGCTAATCATTTAAAATTTTAGCCTAAGATTATTATCACCATATATTTCTCATGTTAAAAAAAAAATCATTTAAAAATTTAAACGGCTCACTAGCTACTAATAGAGTTTTTTTTTTTAACTAGACTGATAATTTGTAGAGCTTAGACCTTATGACTACTTGTCATTTAATGGATGTTTTATCTTTTAATTAAAATTAAAATTTAATTATTTACTTATTCCATATTAAAATATTGAGAATTTACTGTTGAAAAAGCTCAAAATAAAATCCCTATGGATAAGCCTGTTCCTATGTTTTATAATCTTAAATCTGTTTATAAAAATTTAAAAGAGACTAATTAGTTAAATGAAAAACAAAAATGATATAAAAGTGTATCTTAGTTTTCATGCGCGGGGGATTCACGAATATGTTAAAGACGATAATCATAATGAAATATATTGAAAATAGGCCGACAACTATCAAAAGACAGGGTGCTACAACACCAACTGCCCAGGTTTCGTTCAGACGAGCAATCGTATCACTGTAGGTGGAACCTTCAAAAGCGTCTCAAAATACGACGGTATTCAAATCGCGGTCCTCGTAATGATATGGAAGGTAAGTACTAACATATATAATTTATTTTTCTTATTTTATTGACAATGTGATATAATTGAGTTATATCTCAACCCAAAATGGATTGTCGAATATATCTAGGACGGCGATTACTGGTGGCTACAGATTAACAAAGAGCTTGTCGGCTACTGGCCTGCTAAGTTATTCAGTTCTCTAGGTAAGGGAGCTACGGAAGTTCTATGGGGAGGTGAAATCGTTAACGAGAAGACCGGTGGGAAACACACGAGCACGGACATGGGAAGTGGACATTTTGCAGATGAAGGTCATAGAAAAGCGAGCTATTTCAGGAATATTATGACGGTTGATAAAACCAATACTCTGAGAGAACCACAAGGAGTTTACCCCACGGTTACGAATGATAACTGTTACAACATTAAGGAAGGACGTAATGGAACTTCCTGGGGGTTTAATTTCTTCTATGGTGGTCCTGGCCTGAACGCCAAATGCCCTTGATTTTTTTTTTTTATTTTTGGGTAAAATAGATGCCCTTGAGTATTTTGCATATTTGTTTGTATTTGAATATGAGCGTGTGAGTATGAACAAACCACGTCGTTAAAGTTTATATTATCTGTGTCCTTGAATAATATGTGTAAAAGCTTTTTTGGTTGTCCAAAAAAAAAGAAGCTTTTTCGAATTTCACATGTATGTAATCTATACTATTATTTGCGAAGTAAATTTTACCGATGGAGTTCTCACGTTAAAAGTTAGAGAGGTTAATATCTATACTACCCTTAATGAATTTTATATATAATTTATTATATAATCAAAAACGTATTTTTATTAATAATATTATGTTTTCTTTTAAAATTTTTGCACAATAATAAACATATATATTTTAATTAAATCTTTCGTCATATATATATATATATATATATAATTTGATGTTTGATTTATCTTTCTGAAAACATAAATAATAAATTATCATGCTGGTTTTTGAATTAATTAAAAATAAACTAATAAATATTTGTAAAAGGATTAAGTCCGTATGTGCGGGCAAAACACCTAGTTTGAATAAAACAACAATAATAATATGTTACTTATCAAAAAAAAATGTTTATAGTTAATTGCTCTTTATCCGCCTAATGAGGTTTTTGGAGAGAAAGGACCGACCGGTCCGAAGCCGAAGCGGAAATGGTTTTTTGTTGTTTTTTAATCTTTGGTTTTGTGAATCAAAAAAAAAATTCTGTCTTTTGTCTACCTGGTACGATCACGTTAGATACTATTTTGTATTACAGTTTTTTTAACTCTATGTTATGATATTATCCTCTATGTTCATCTCTGTTTACGTTTTTATCGTCTCGCCATATCCCCACACATACAATATATCTGTAAATGAGATATAGAAAGATTTAGAATATTATATGTAGTGATCTAGATACTTCTAAATGTTATTAGTAAGTATTGTATCTTTATTAAACTAAGATGTTCAAATATTAACATAATAATAACTATTCTTTTGAGAGTTCATATTACAATTCTTTCAATTTTCCATTCTCCTCAGTCTGTAAATGATATCAGGATTACAATGATCTAATGATCAGTGATGTTCCTTAGTTTTTTTCTCTAAACCATAGAACTTCTTTATCTTTATATTTTAAGTTATATAGTTTCTTATGCAACCGAGATTACTTCGGTATTTCTCATAGATGAAGTCTGGACCTCAACGTCACATTATATGACTATTCCCCAGCTGTCCGACATTGTCGTGAAAGCTCCCCCGACGCATTCAAGCATCGTCTCGAATTCGCTGTCATATTCGATTGAAGACCTATGTTGCTTAGTTTATTTATCTGTTGTATTTTCTGTTTATGGTCAAATGAGGATGAATAATTCCCTCTTTCTATTGTAGGGAAGAATTTTAAATTGAATGAAAGTAAGTTGTGTTTCAAAAAAAAATTACTTCCTTTATGTTTTATTTATGTTAAGCTAAGTGTTTCTAAGTTTATCATTTTACCAAATGTTTTCAAATTTCAAATTCATCATCATGAATCTAATCCTTAGCGTGTAGGCAAAACGAAAAGGAAAAAAAGAACGGTATTACCGTACTAGACCAAGTTGGATTTGTGCATTTTGGAAAAATAATTCTTTGACCGGTAGTTACAGATTGTTTTAAAAGAATGGGAAAAATGTGTGTTTATTTCTGAATAATAAGTTCCCTTTATATAAGGGATACAAAGAACAGATAAATGAAAATATTACAAAACCTAATCCAAAAGGAAATAGGAAAACTAAAGATAACAAGAAAATGAAAACGTCCTAATCCTAAGTCGGTCCAAAACCGACCGACTCTCTCTCCTCTTGGTCGCGGCCGCGGCTGGGCCTGGTCGTGACTAATGGGCCTTCTCATCTGGTCTTGGTTAATAGCAATCCACTCCATGATTTATAACACTCCCCCTTGGATGCTATAACCATATGGGTTTGTATCATGCACGACGTTGCCTCATTAAAACCTCTCTAGGAAAACCAAAAACCCAAGGTGGGAAAAATGGAAACCGTAGACAGGAAAAAGAGTACAACACATGACACTCCCCCTGATGAAGGCATCACTGAAGATCCTTCAGCTGGCGCATTCCTATCTGATGAACCAGCTTCTTGAACGTTGAGGTTGGCAGAGACTTGGTGAAAAGATCGGCTGAATTGTCACTGGACCGAACTTGAACCACTTGAACTTCTTTAGCCTTCTGCAGGTCGCGGGTGAAGAAGAATTTGGGCAAGATATGTTTTGTTCTATCTCCCTTAATGTATCCATCTTTGAACTGAGCTATACAAGCTGCATTGTCCTCATAGATGATCGTTGGCTCTTCTTTTTCCTTTCCCATGGCCAGGCCACTCTCTTTTATGATATGGCCGGTCATGTTCCTCAACCACACAAGCTCTCGGCTTGCTTCAAACATGACTATGATCTCGGCATGATTAGAGGATGTGGCCACTAAGGATTGTTTTGTGGACCGCCAACATACTGCAGCCCCACTGTGTATAAACACATATCCTGTCTAAGATCTAGCATTGTGTGGGTCAGATAAGTACCCAGCATCTGCATATCCGGCCAAGCTATCTCCTGGTCGGCTCATATAGAACAATCCGAGGTCCTTTGTTCCTTGCAGATATCTGAACAGATGTTTTATTCCGTTCCAGTGCCTAAGTGTCGGACATGAACTGAATCTAGACAGTAAACTCACGGCAAAACTGATGTCCGGTCTAGTATGACTAGCCAAGTACATTAAGGCTCCAATGGCACTTAGGTAAGGCACTTCCGGTCCGAGTGTCTCCTCGTCCGGCTTCTTTGGTCCGAATGGGTCCTTCTCTAGGTCTAAGGATCTTACGACCATAGGACTTGACAAGGAATGAGCCTTGTCCATATTAAACTGCTTGAGTATCTTTTCTGTATATGTCTTTTGATGCACAAGGATTCCATTGTCTACATACTCAAATTGCAGTCCCAAACAGAACTTAGTTTTTCCTAAGTCTTTCATTTCGAATTCTTTCTTTAGACATTCGACTGTTTGGAAAATCTCTTCAGGGGTTCCTATTACATTCAGGTCATCCACATAAACTGACATGATCACAAAGCCCTTGCTGTCGAATCTCTTTATAAAAATACATGGACATATTGGATCGTTCTTATAACCTTCTTTCACTAGGTACTCTGATAATCTATTGTACCACATTCGACCTGATTGTTTCAAACCATATAAGGCTTTATTCAGCTTAATACAATGCTGTTCTCGAGAACCTTTCTTATCTTTGAGCTCAATACCCTCTGGAACTCTCATATGAATTTCATTATCCAGTGGACCGTACATGTATGCAGTTACTACATCCATTAGGTGTAAATCAAGCTTCTCTTTTACGGCCAGACTGATAAGATATCGTAATGTAGTTGCATCCACCACAGTGGAGTAAGTCTCTTCATAG
This sequence comes from Brassica carinata, assembly GCA_016771965.1. Taxonomy (NCBI): domain Eukaryota; kingdom Viridiplantae; phylum Streptophyta; class Magnoliopsida; order Brassicales; family Brassicaceae; genus Brassica; species Brassica carinata. The sequence goes on along the minus strand of CM028696.1, from coordinate 60,965,011 downwards.
TCTACTCATGGTCTCTGTGAAAATCCTTGTGCTACAAGCCGTGCTTTGTATCTCACAACTTCTCCTTTCTCATTTCTCTTTCTCACAAAGACCCATTTGTATCCCACTGGTTTGATATCTCTAGGTGTCACGGTTATAGGGCCAAAAATGCCTCTTTTCTTTAATGATTCTAACTCCACGTTTATAGCTTCTTTCCATTTGATCCAATCTGATCTTTGCATGCATTCATATATGGACGTGGGTTCTAGATCCTCATCTTTTTCCATGATCTCAAGTGCTACTTTATATGAAAATATATCATCGATGTCGACATCTTTTCTGTTCCATTTCGTTCCAGACATTATATAATTTATAGAGATCTCTTGACTGTCCGGCCCTTGTGTCCCATGAAGTTCGGCGTCCCGAACCTCATCATTTGGAACGGTCGGATCATTTGGTGTGGCCGGCTCACTTGGCTCGACCGTTCTGGTCGGCTCGGCCGGTCCATCAATGTTCTGGACGGTTTCCTTGATGCTCTCGGATTCAGCACATCTCTTGGACTTCCGAGGCTGTTTATCTTTGGAACCAATAGGTCTACCACGTTTGAGACGTTGTTTAGACTTTGTAGCCAATTGACCTTGTCCCTTCTGGACGTCTATTCTTATTGGTGCATTACAAGCCGTTATGTATGACTTTGTCACTCTATTTGGGTCAGCAAATGAATCTGGCAATTGATTAGCCAGCTTTTGAAGATGTATAATCTTTTGGACTTCCATATTGTGAGAGACAAGGTTTCACTTCTTAGATTTAGGTTAGGTCAAGAGAGATGAATGAGAATCGTGGGCTGAATCCCGTAAATAAACTTGAAGAATGAATATGATTTTATTGATGAGTTGAAAGATGATGAATACAAAGGAATGTATCTTGAGATGATTGCTAAAGAATACGTAATGCTTTTAATCTAGTACAAAAGTTGATATATGGAAAAGAGATCCCCCTTGTCTTTTATCTTCTCCATCTTTATATAGTCTAGGTTTCGCTGGCAACCCTTCAACTGTTCTCCTAGATATTTGGCTTCACTACGGAGCTCGCTTTAGGCTCCTCTTGACCGAGTCTCTTAAGGTGTTAGCTCACTTTCTGTCGTGACCTCTGCTATGATGTCTCCCAGGTCCAGTCGTCAGCTCGGCTTTCAGCTCCCTTTGTTATGATGGGCTTATCGCAACCCACATGCTAGCTCACGCTTATCGGTACCTCACCTGAGGGTCATATTCAGGTCCAACAGTTGCCCCCAGCTTCCGAATAAAATCCTTTGTCTCGAAGCTAGAATCTAGCTATCGATCTTATCTTTCGCTAAGATAATGATTAGTTCTTATCCTATTTAGATTCAGCTTACTCGATCTAACGGTCTTTATTATGTTTGGCAGAATCTATGGTTCAGATGGAGAGGGTTTGAAATGACTTTTCCGAATCTCGAGAGGTGATGGGATATAAAGCGTGAACATTAACCGCTAGCCTTCCACTTTCTCCACGCCCGCTCGGTTTTCAAGGTAACTCTCTCTTTATTTTACTGCGATTTTTTTATCTTCCTCGTTACTTTTCTCTGCAAATTCTCTCCCAAACCTTGTAATCGATTTTCTCCTTAACCTTCCCATACTATGGATCATCCGAAAGAAGGTTCCGGGGAATCCGGGATGCCTCCCTCTGCTTCGAGCTAAACTACTGAAAGTTAAGCAAGAAATCGGAGCCAAGATGAGGAAGGGGAAAAAGACAGCCAGGGAGGCAATCGCGACCAGAGTTTCTAAACGGAAGAAGAAAGACGATTCTAGTGGGAGCAGTCCTCACTCGCCTTCGTTGCTGAAAAATCAAGACGTGGTTAACCTCATGGTTCAAGCTCTCGCCCAAAAGGAGCTTGGCCGTGCCTGTAATTCTGACGAAACCCGAGACCGCCCGAGGGTTGGTTCTGCCATGAGAAGTACATCTCCAAGTCTCACTTGAGATTTCTTCCGACCCTACTGCTTGATCTACTAGATCATTATCAGTTAGCCCTTTCCCAACTCTGTCCCTCGGTTATCCGGGTGATAAACGGCTTTATCACTAGGTCCAAAGAGGAGGGTTAGCGCCGGTCTTATCAACTTATGAGCCTCTTTTCCCTGAAGGAAAGCCTCTAAGGAGGGTGGTACGGGACCTACTACCTCCCTAGTCGTCCCAATCATGTTATCTTCAGATTCTCTAGTAGTGATGACGACCGAGGAAGAAGTATTTTACGCTAAAGTTGATCCTTCGACGGTTCCTCGTGGGTCGGAACCTTAGGGTCACTTGGACTAATCCATCTGGTTAGGAATTCTAGGATATTTTTTGTTTTATTCATTTATGGCCGAGTAACCTTTTGCTCTGATTTACTTGCAGAAATCGAAGATCCCGAAGCTCTCTACCAAGCTCACCAGGCTCTATACCGCAAGTTGCAACAGAGTCCCTGCACTGGGTGGCCTACACCACTTCTAATAAGTGCAGCCAGATTCCCAGATACCTACAACGCCTCTTTCCAAGATCCCATTCCTGCTGAGAACCTTGAGAGTGAGTTCTTGTCGAATCTTTTCAATGATTTTATCGCTTTGAAGTTTTAAACTTAAGGATTTCCATTGTTCCAGCTTCGCAAAGCATTCGTTGTATCGATCTCAACTGGTGCTAGTGCTTCGAACTGAAAAGTCTCAGCCAGGTGACATGACTCTGCGACCGTCATTCCGTTCTAGGGGTAACCCTCTAAAGCTGCCAGTGCTTCGTGGAAGCGACAGGAACCAAGGAGGATCGCTCCTTATCTCAATGAAGGAAGTTTTGGACGACGGAGGATCCAAACCTGTTGTCGAGACTACTCCAACCGAGGTTGTAGCTCAGATGCTGCTCCTCTCCCCGAGGTCCAGGTGCCGAGGCTGAGTACCAGGCTCAGAAGGGTACCTCTCGAGATCGAGCCGCCGAGACAAGAGGCCCGTGATCGATCAGGGCGAGCTTCCATCCGCTCTTCTTCCTCGCCCTCTGAGGAGGGACTGTTGATGGAGCTTTACCCATTCAAGCCTGGGTCGATCCTGGATGACTCTTGGGGCCTAGCTGCGATAATGAGGCACCTGAAGAGCGTGGATGTCCCCTTCCAGCCAAGGACCTGACTAACCGAGATGAGTATCTCGATATTGCCCACCGTATGGGTCGCACGGATCTCTATCTGTTATTTGTTTACATTCTTTGGAGACGATGATATATATATATATTTTCTTTGGATTTATTGCAGTTGGCTGGGGCTGTTAACAGGGCCCAGCTCAGGTTTGAGAATGCTCTGTGTGCTGCCCCCAATGCTGGTGAACTTGCTGAGGTTACCGAGATGGTTAAGGCAGCCAAAACCGATCTTGACCAAGCCCGGTTCAATTTCTGAACTCGGTCGGCGACGAGGCTAGGCTCGAAGGCCGATGCTCAGCAAGGAGAGATCGAGAGTCAAAAGCTCGATATCCGTGAAGAGCAGGAGGATCAATGATTTAGAGGCTGCTCGAAAGATAGCTGAGCATCAAGCACGGAGCTCATTGCCTCATCCCGGATAGCCGAAGAACAAGGAAGCTGAAGTCAAGCTGGCTGTCGGGAAGGGAAGAAAGAAGTCGCCGGGCTTACGGCAAGATCCTGGTCTGTGTTAAGGAGAAGTTTGCTAGGAAGAAAGATGAGGTCGACGCTTTGGTGTACGCTCAGGAGCTCCAAGCTAATGCCGACCTCTTGAAGGATATGCTGAACAACAAGATCCAAAGCGTTGAAGAGGAGTACAACCAATTGGTGGCCTTATTACCGAAGCGACAACCGCGTATGAGAAGGCTCAAGTCTCGACTTCTCGGTCAGCAAGCTTCCTCTTCCCGGATCTCGGAGAGTTCAGGTACTTTCGAGATTAACATGTTTAATCCATCCTTTTCTGGGGAGTATGGCTCTAATTTGGTTTGATGGCTCTCGACTTAGCTCCAGTCGAGGCAGCAATAGGAGGTGACGGCAATGTGGTCGATGAGGGAGTTCTGCGGTGCTGGTGATCCGATTCGGAAGAGAAGGAAGATTGAGAGCTACGGCTCTTTAACTTTATGTTTTGTGTTTTAAGACTTCGCCTAAGGGCTTTGTTTCGCTATGTTTTGTGACTTAGTGCCCGAGGAGGCCTTTAAACCTTAACGCTTGCTGGATTTCAATAGCCTGGGGAGGTTTTTAAACCCTTTCTTATGTTTAGATCGTGGCTATTATTTCTGTTTTAAGTTTTTGAACTTAACCTTGTTTCATTTAATCATAGTGATTGCGAATCTCAGATGAGTTGTGTGCCGCCATCGCTGAGTCGGATTAGGACCTTTAGTCTTTATTTATGATAAGCATTTAGCTTAATGGATATTCGGTCGTGATAACCTTAAAGAGAAGTTCTTGATTTTAGCTCGGGGACCTGAGTCCGATTCGAAAGGTTCTGGGACCTGGTTATTCAGGTTCGTAGGAACCTGGATTTAGATTTATAGGGACCTGAGTTAATTCGAAGGACTTCGAGGCCTTTGAAGTTTAACGGATGAAATTGAGGAATTTCAGGATTTTCCTGATTCTTTAGGATTTTAAGACCTTCGATTTTGATAAGGGTTTCAAGACCTTGGTTTTGATTATGATTTTAGGACCTGGTTGATTGTTAAGGATTTTATGCCTTAACAGTTGTCAAGGATTTTAGGACCTTGTTGATTGTTAAGGATTTTGAGACCTTAGTTTATGTTAAGGATTTTAGGACCTTGCTGATTGTTAAGGATTTTAAGACCTTAGTTTATGTTAAGGATTTTAGGACCTGATTGTTAAGGATTTTAAGACCTTGGTTTATGTTAAGGATTTTAAGACCTTTGGGTGTATTAAGGATTTCAAGACCTTTGGGTGTATTAAGGATTTTAAGACCTTTGATGTTTATGAAACTGAATCAATCGCTTTATTAATATCGATATCGAGAATACATGATTCAGATTATTTACGCAAAGAACTATTTTTAGGCTAAGTGTTCTTGGTAACACCTGCCCCTTTGGCTTAGGTGAGGAGGTTGGTGAGAAGAGGTTGGGGCTGCACTCATGACGGAGTTGCCTACGCACTCCAAGGGATCAAGCCAAACGTAGTTCAGGGTTTTAGGTACCTAATGATAGTATCTTTTGAGGTTCGTGGCGCTCCACGATCGGATTTCAGGTACCCGTTCGCACCTTCTGGAGTTTGTAAACCCGGTCGCATCATGTGGATAATTCGGTAGGGTCCTTCCCAGCTGGTTCCTAACTTTCCAGCTCCGGTTCTTTTGTTCCTTCAACACTTTCCTAAGCACTAGGTCCCTACGGCGAACTGTCGGGCCTTACTTTGATTGTAGTGTCGTGCCATTGCTTGCTGATAATTTTGAATGCGAAGCAAGGCTTGGTCTCGTCTTTCCTCGATCAGGTCGAGGCTATCCATCGAGCTGGTTATTAGCTGCGGATTTGAGGTGCGAGCTCCCTGCCTGAGGCTACCTGCGGTGGTTTCTGCTGGGACGACAGCTTCCATCCCGTAAGCTAAGGAGAAGGAGTTTCCTCTGTAGCTTTTCGTGGGTGGTTCGGCAGGCCCATAGTACTTCGGTAGTTTTTCCACCAAAGCTCCTTTTGGGCTCCTAGCGCTTCTTGAGGTTTGCTAAAACTGATTTGTTAGCAGCCTTCACCGTCCGCTCCTTGAGGTCGCCGAGGTGATGAGAAGGTGAGGCGGATGTTCCATTTATCGCAGAAACTTTTGAAGTCGTGGATATGAACTGTCCTCCATTGTCGGTTACGATTTCAGATGGGACGCCATGTTCGATACGATGTTTTTCCAAACAAATCCTTCGACCTCGAATCTGTTTATTTGTTGGAAAGCTTCAGCTTCAATCCATTTCGTGAAGTAGTCGGTTAGGACCAGGAGGTTTAGTAACTTCTTTCCTTTCCCTGAAGGTACCAATGGACCTATAATGTCCATAGACCACCTCATGAATGGGTAGGGAGCTGATATGTTAGACAGCTTTTCCGCTGGTTGGTGTATGATCGGTGCATGCCTTTGGCATTTGTCGCACGATGAGGAGTAGACCTCACAATCTGCGATAATGGTAGGCCAGAAGTAGCCTTGTCTTTTATTCGATGGCTAAGGCTCTGCCTCGAATGGTTTCCACAGAACCGCCGCATTTCCTTCATGAGTTTCATAGCTACTAGGCCGCGGAACGCATTTTAGGTAAGGTCCGAGACACTTCGTTTGTGGAGGGCTGACTCGATTATACAGTATCTTGCTGCTAAGGCTTTGAGTTTTCGAGCCTCCCACTTGTTGGGTGGAATTTTTCCCTCTAGGATGTAATCCATGATCGGTATTCTCCAGTCTTCTCTCCCTACAACTTTGTTGTGAAGAGAGGAGGGAGATTCCTGTTCGACCTGGTGCCGTGGTGCCCCGGAGATATTCGCTGGAGTAGGTTCTGGTTCTGAGGAATATCTCCACTTCCTCGTATCCCCTGTGGTTTGTGTAGCGTTCCTAGATGCGTTTTTAAGAGCGGTGCGGCTTCTTGTTTGGACTTTATAGACAAGTGGCTCCGAGGTCTGGATGGTGCCTCCGGAGGTACTCGTAGAGTTAGGCTCTAGGGAGTCTGAACTTCGGTGAGTACCTTCACTTTTGTCGTTGTTTTCCGGGTTCTGGGTTGCTTTCCTGGAGGTGCGCTTTCTAAAGCTGCGTGTTCTAGTTTTCGGGAACCGAATGTCGTGAAAACTTGGGTAGCTACCGCCGGGAGGCTGTTATCCTCTATTTTTCCTTTGGTTTGCTATCCATCTCAGCCTTGGTAGCTATGTCGATACTTGGCTTCTCGATTCCTTCCACGGGTATAATTCGCTTTACGAGAGGGTCGGATGTGGAAGCACGCGGCGAGCGCTCGCTGAGGAGTTCTCCCTCGTGGGATCCTCGTTAGCTCGAACTTGTCAAACTGCTTTGTGAGGTTTAGGACGACCTCGAGGTATGCCCCCATTCTTTCGCCCCTTGTTTCAGATTCCCCGCGGAAACTGGCTAGCTACCAGCTGCGAAGTCGCCAGGCGCTTAGCTCCCAATTCGAGGCTCGGGCGAAGCTTTAATCCGGCGATTAGTGCTTCAGACTCGGCCTCGTTGTTGGAAGCGTTAAATCCAAGTCTATAGGATTGTTCGATGGTTTCTCCGCTGAGGAGGTTAGTCTTAAACCGACACCGAGCCTTGCCTTGACGAGGCTCCGCCCACGATAGGCTCCATTTCGAACCTCTCGCTTCCTGGTCTAGATGTTCGATGCTAGCTCAATAACGAAGTCGGCGAGGACCTGAGCTTTTGCTGCTGCTCGGGTCTGTACTGATGTCGCATCGCTGAGCTCTATAGCCCATTTTGCTAATCGTCCGGATTGGCTGTGGCTATGCAGAATCGTCCGTAATGGTTGTGAGGTCATTACGATGATCGAAAAGCGATTGGAAATAAGGTCGCAGCTTCCTGGCAGCTGTCACGACCGCTAGGCTAGTTTTTCCATTGTGGGATATCTCGCCTCGGCGCCTATTAAGCTTTTGCTAATATAATAGACAGGTCTCTGTTCGCTTTGTTCCTCTCGTACTAGCACTCCGCTGACTGCAGCCGCCGACACGGCAGGTGTGTACAGCTGGTTCTCCTACTACAGGTTTGATAGTATTGAGGTTCGAGAGGTAAGCCTTCAGCTGTTTGAAGGCTTCTTCGCGACTTTTCATCCCATAAGAACTTCTTATTATTTTTCAGAAGTTTATAGAATGGAAGGCATTTATCGGTGGACCCGAGATGAATCGATTTAGTGCTGCGATCCGTCCGTCAATCTTTGTACCTCTCTGGTCGCTTTAGGTGATGGCATTTCCAGGAATGTCGCTATTTGTTTCGGTTGGCTTCGATGTTCTTTCGTTACGAGGTAACCTAGGAATTCGCCGGAAGGTAATTCAAGGTACACTTAGCCGGTTTAGCTTCATGTCGATTTGTTGAGGATTTCAAACATTCTCTTAGATGAGAGATGTGGTCCTCCCCTTGAGGATTTGACTAACATGTCGCCGATGTAGACTTCCATGGTTTTTCCGAAGTTGTCCAGCTAACATTTTATTTACTAACCTTTGATAGGTAGCTCCCGCTTTTCAAACCAACGGCATGACCTCGTAACAATAGGTTCCTCGCTCAGTTATGAATGCGTTTTCTTGATCCTCAGGATCCATCATAATCTGGTTATATCCTGAAAAGGCATCCATAAAGGACAAGAGCTTGTGTCCAGCCGCTGTTTCGACCAAACGATCGATATGAGGTAACGGAAGCTGTCCTTAGACAGGCTTTGTTTAAATCGTGAAGTCTACACAGATTCTCCATTTCCCATTCTTCTTTTTACTACCACTGGGTTATCTAGCCAATCGGGTATTGTACCTCTCAGATGGACCCGCCTTTGTTAGTCGATCGACCTCGCCGCTGACAGCTTGGGCTTTTTCTAGACCTAGCTTACGACGCTTCTGTTTGATCGGTTTAAAAGTAGGGTCTACATTGAGCTTATGAGTGGTGACATTTGCATCTATGCCTTTCATGTCGCTGGTGGTCCATGCAAAGGTTTTGATATTCTGTTTTAGGAATTCGACGAGCTCCTTTTGGTTTCGAGGTAGCTCGGATCTGATGCTCACATGTTTCTCGTGATTTGAGTCGCCGATGCTAACTTTTCGGTGAGGTTCTTAGGGGACCTCGGATATTTCGCTGCATTTCGCGACTCTCCGGATCTGTAATTGCTATTGGGGATTCTTTTATGATCTCGAATCCTCCCGTGTAACAGATCCTTGAAATCTTTGGCTACCGTGTATGGTAGCTATTCCGCTGGTTGTTGGAAATTTCACGATTGGTGATAAGTTGAAGCTACTGCTTTCATCTTATGAATCCAAGGCCTTCCGAGGATTGCGTGGAAAGGGGATGGTTTGTCGACAACTATGAAGTTGGTCATTTTCATGACTCGCCAGCTATAATTGGGAGCTTAATTGTTCCCAATGAGGTGGCTGTTTCACCTGAGAAACCTACGAGGTTGGATTTCTGGTCGACAATTTCGTAGTCGCTTCATTTCCATTCCCTTTAGTGCGTTGTAGAAAATAAGATCGACGGAGCTTCCGTGTCGATCATGAGCTTAGGTACCTCGCACTCGCTATATTTAATGTTATGACAAGGGCATCGCCGTGAGGTCTATCGAGGTCTAATGTCTCACTCTCCCGAAAGAGATCTTAGTGTTAGACTCAGGCTTGGTCGGTTTGGACTGAGTGTTTGACACAGCTTCCGACGCGACTTTTAATAGAGTTAACGGAGTCTTGACACATCGGACCCTCCAAGGATGTAATCGATCCTTGAGCCGTGGCTCGATTGGGGAGGTGGTTTACTCAAGAGGGCCTCGATTTGTAGGCTTTTTCCTTGTGGAAACTTTCCAAGGATCATATCGACTCTCTTTTTGGGAGCTGGGGTGGTGAGTCTGTTTCTTTTCAGGTGACCTCTCGCTTTGGAGAGCTATCTCGGGACCTCTCTTCGATAAGGTTGTGGCTTTTGAGGTCCACATCTTTTATTTCTCCGCCGCTAATTTAGCAGCCAGTTGTCGCTGGAGGTCCCAACATTCTTCGGTTGAATGTCCCTTTCGATCGTGGTAAGAGCAATGTTTGCTCGCCATAACCTTTGGACCAGGGGCTTTAGCTGTCGCTGGCGACAGGTTTTTCTTCCTTGTCTTCCTCGACTACGTAAGAATGTTCTCCCTGGTCTGATTATTTCGAGCTACCTCTTTTGTGAGGTCCCTTTCCATCGAGGCTTCGCTTTCGGGTGACTCGGGTTTTCTGTGGAGCTTATCTAATGCTGCCATTTCCTCTTCCAAGGTAATGTATCTAGAGGCCTTATGGAGGGCGCCATCGATAGTTGGAGGGGATTTAGCGCTAGCTCCGAAGAAACCTGATTTATACCGAGACCTCTCCTAAGAGCCTCAATGGCTACCTGATCGCTGGGATTCGAGAGTTTAGTTCTTACTGCTCTGAACTTTTCGATGTAGACTCGCAGTGAGTCTCCAGTCCTTGTCTGATCTTCCGCAGGTCAGCCTCAGACGCTTGTTTCAGGATGTGAGTTGAATATTGCTTCATAAAGGCGTAGCCAATTGATCGAAACTGCCTATAGAGTTCGCTCGAGGCTGGAGAACCATTCGAGAGCTGTTCGATCAGGTTTTCGCAAATGTTCTGCAATATCCTGCATCACACTCTTCCTTTGTGAAGTGAGCTTTAACGATAGCTAATCGGAAGGCTCTTAAATAGCCTTTGGGTCTGCTCCCATCGTATTCGTGAATCTTAATTTTTCGAGTATCTCTTATGTAAGAGTTGGCAATTCTATCGGTGAACGGAGTTCCACGAAGTCTCCTCAATTAAGCTCGATTTCGAGCTGAGCTCGCTACCTTGTGAACTTGAGCTCCCAATTTCTGGAGAGCTGCGTGGGTTCGCTCCATGTACCTGCAATGCGTCAGGTCCCTCGAAGGGGAGGACATTTGGGTCATTATCAGATACTCGGCGAGCAGGTTCTGGCGAGACCGAGCTCGGTCGCCTTCCCAGCTAGCTGGCGAAATAGGTCGCCATTGGTCCTTAGGCTCGGCGAGGTTAGTGCGAGAGCTGCAGGATCAGCATCCGCCCTTTGGTATTCGTCTGCTTGGGGTTGAAACCCTAGCTTGAAACACCGGCTGATGTTCTGCCCGGACGGTATGTTGGTTCCTGCTCCGCACTGAAGGAGGTGGCGGTGGAGGCAAACGGTGCTCCCACCGGTGTTTCGATCAGGCATGGAGCTAGTTGTAGCTACATTGCTCCCCATGGTGCTGGTGATAGAGGGTAAACGCAGAGCTGTCCTAGCCGAGGCGCTGGAAAGCAGGTTCCTGCCCTTCGCACTGGGCTATCGTGGGAGAAGTTCAGCGCTTCTAGGGAAGGAAGGGTCAGCTAACCGTTCATGGAAAGTGACTCCTCTTCCCTGGTGGACGGACGGTTGGGTCGCTATGATTGAGATCTGGTTATCTCTTGAACTGTTGCTGCCGCTCGCTAACTGCTGCACCGCTCGCCGGTCTCTTGAGCTTTGTCCACTAACTGGAGCATCATCCGACGGATCTCAGAAAGCTGATCTTCCGCTTGGTTCGAGCGATTGATGCGATGGGTTATTGAGGGCTGAGGACCCAGAGTTGGTCCTCCGAGGCTCTCGGTTATTTGCCCCGAGCAGCGATTCGGTGAGCTATTGCTCTGGTTCGATTGATCGGGTTAGATGGATTCGCTCCGCCTAATGGATTCATCCTTTAAGCTTTAGAAAGGGATTCGATTATTTGTCCCCACAGACAGCCAATTGTGAGAGACAAGGTTTCACTTCTTAGATTTAGGTTAGGTCAAGAGAGATGAATGAGAATCGTGGGCTGAATCCAGTAAATAAACTTGAAGAATGAATATGATTTTATTGATGAGTTGAAAGATGATGAATACAAAGGAATGTATCTTGAGATGATTGCTAAAGAATACGTAATGCTTTTAATCTAGTACAAAAGTTGATATATGGAAAAGAGATCCCCCTTGTCTTTTATCTTCTCCATCTTTATATAGTCAGGTTTCGTTGGCAACCCTTCAACTGTTCTCCTAGATATTTGGCTTCACCACGGAGCTCGCTTTAGGCTCCTCTTGACCGAAGTCTCTTAAGGTGTTAGCTCACTTTCTGTCGTGACCTCTGCTATGATGTCTCCCAGGTCCAGTCGTCAGCTCGGCTTTCAGCTCCCTTTGTTATGATGGGCTTATCGCAACCCACATGCTAGCTCACGCTTATCGGTACCTCACCTGAGGGTCATATTCGGGTCCAACACATATCACATTCTTTAGTCTGAGGATCTTGCCAAGATATTGATGGTCGAGACCATTCGATTTCATTGCTCAACCGGCCGTTATCTCCCCCTAAGTTCGGATATGTGGACTCATCAAACTGTGAGTCTGCGTATCTGGCCTTAAACAAATCACCGGTTGTTGGCTCAAGATACTTTATAATGATTGGGGAGTCATATCCAACATATATTCCCATCCTTCTCGTGGTCCCATTTTCGTTCTCGTGGTGGAGCAATTGAACGTAAACGGCACATCCAAATGTTTTGATGTGGGACACGTCTGGCTCATGACCCGTGATTAACTGGGATGGTGAATATCTATGCTCACTAGATGGCCTGATGCGAATCAGTTCTGCTGCATGTAATACTACATGTCCCCATGCTGATACCGGGAGTTGAGACCGCATTAGTAATGGTCGGGCTATCAGCTGGATACGTTTAATGAAGGATTCGGCTAAGCCGTTCTGTGTATGTACATGTGCCACGGAGTGTTCTACACTTACCCCCATGGACATACAATACTCATTAAACGCCTGGGACGTAAACTCACCAGCATTGTCTAGACGTATAGTCTTGAGAGGGAAGTCTGGAAAGTGTGCCCTCAGTCTTATTATCTGAGCAAGCATGCGTGCAAATGCCAAGTTTCGTGTGGATAGTAGACAAACATGTGACCATCTGGTTGATGCATCAATCAGAACCATAAAGTATCTGAATGTCCCACTAGGTGGGTGTATTGGTTCACATATGTCTCCCTGAATCCTTTCCAGAAAATTTATGATCTCTTTATTAACTTTGGCTGGTGATGGCCTAGTTATGAGTTTCTCTTGTGCACATGCTGCACATGTAAGATTGTTTGGGACAACTCATTTGAATGTGTGCCCTTGTGAATTCATCATCAACTTTCGCATCATGTTATTACAGGGATGGCCAAGCCGGTTATGCCATAGAGTGAAAATTTCGCAGGCATTAGCCTCGATCATACTGATCTTTGCATAGTATAGACCAGTAGACATTGCAGGTATGGTTTCTAGGATCTTTCTGTTGACTTTGGTGATCGAAATTATCTTAAGGAATTCTTCATTTCCTTCTCCCCATGTTTCAAGATGGAAACCATTCAATCTTATGTCTTTGAAACTCAATAAGCTTCTTTTACAGCTTGGGGAATAAAAGGCATTTTTGATCTCTAGATGAGTGCCATTAGGCATCAGTACATATGCCTGACCGTGACCTTCAATCAGGCCGGCTACACCTGCAATGGTGTGTACGTTTGCACTTTGCATTGTGAGATTTACGAAATATCTTTTGTCTCTAAGTATTGTGTGACTTGTGTCACTATCCACCACGAGTATGCTCATATCATCTTTCATTTCTATAAGTAATAAGATTACTAATCTCAGAGACTTTATAAAACTTTAAAACTTTCATTTATTAAAGTTTCAGAACACCAACAATAAAATTAAAAACACCAAAGCAATCATAAAGCAATCATAAAGCAATAAAACGAGTCGTATCGAAAATTTTAGTCTTTGAGACAAAATCCATTTGGTCATCTTTAGCAGTGTCGGAATCATCAGTAGCCTCATATCCGGAATCGTGAACCATGTGAGCCTCCGGGTTCTTGTTCTAAAGACTTTCTTGGTAGAGCTCACATAAGTGCTTAGGGGTTCTATAATTCTTGGCCCAATGGTTGCCCATCCCACATCTGTGACAAACTGATTTGGTCGAGTAAGACGGTTTGATATATCACCGACCTCGCCATAACTGCCGCCACGGCCGGGATTGGAACCACGACCACGGTTATTGTGGTTTCCTTTCCGGCCGGTCAAGTGTTTGTCTCGGTTGTTCGAGTAATTGTCACGATCACGGTTCCTGTATTCACCTCGGCCTTTGCCGTGTGATCTCTTATCATTCTAGATGTAATTTCACTCATTGAGATCTTTCTTTTCAACCTCATTGGCCTCTTGTAATGCTGCTGTTCCAACAGGTCTAGCTTCACTGTTCTTCATCAGAAGCTCATTGTTTGCCTCGGCTAGTAGCAGGCACGAGATCAGATCAGTGTATGTGGTAAAGCCTTTCATTCGGTACTGCTGCTGCAGTATTATATTTGATGAATGAAATGTAGAGAATGTTTTCTCAAGTAACTCTTCTTCGGTTACTTCTTCTCCACAAAGTCTCAGCATCGAGACTGTCTTAAATAAGACTGAATTGTACTCATCCACTGACTTATAATCCATGAATCTTAGATTCTTCCAGTCATTTCTAGCCTTTGGGAGTAGCACCGTTTTCTGGTGATCATATCTATGCTGTAAAGCATCCCAAAGCTCAAGTGGATTTTCCATCGTAATGTACTGATCTTTTAGACCTTCAATAAGATGATGGCGTATAATACTTATAGCCCTATACCGATTCTTATCGGCCTCATTGTTGCCCTTGATGATTGTATCACCAAGTCCCTTTGACCTTAAGTTGATCTTTGTATCTAGCGTCCACTGCAAGTAGTTATCTCCGGAGAGATTAAGGGCTGCATAGTCTCTGTTTGAGATTTTCGACATCTGAATCACATTATCATTCACAATTTAGGTTCATAATGTGATCATGTGGCCGCATGGTAATTAACAAGCTCGGCCACAAACATGTCTTACGCATTTATGAAAAACAATCAATCTAATCGACCATGGTGCGAATCAATCATCAAGCCATACGACCATGAAGTTCTAATGCAACCGGTTTCAAGTTTGTATAAACTACATGCTGGTCGAATCTTATTTAAACAATATGAATGCAATCCATATTCAGATTCATATGTATGCAAGTAATCTAAATCAATTCTAGGGTTTCAGATTTAAACACTAGTAGGATTCGATTTAAAGATTAAGGTTTCAAGGCCTTAGGATTTAAATTCTAGATCAGATTACTTTAATCAATCTAACAATCCTAAAACTCAGATTTTATCAATTCAATCAATCAATCAAGAACAAAATAAAATCGGATTCAAGCTTTAGGTTTAGGGTTTTTGATTCCAAAATTAGGGTTTCTTAAATTCAGATCAGGAACAAATAATCAATCAATTATGTTCTAATGGAATCGATCCTTGTTACTAGTTATGAGATTTGTAAGTTTTAATTATGTAATTCCTAGGGTTTCATCAAGAACAAAGTTTCCATGATAATGGATTAGGGTTTTGATCTTTCTAGGTTCTCAGATCAAGTTATACCTTTGCTTTGTAGATGTTTAAAACCGGACCACCAAAGAAAAGAGCGAGAACGGACGGAGCTTCAAGACGGGATGATCGGACGCTTGCAGGCTCCTATCGGGTCGCGGAACCAGGACGGACACGAGCTGTTGGCTTGTCTCGGGTGCGAGGTCTCTCGGAGGCGGGTCGTGTGCTGATCGGGTTTCGTCTGAACTGGAGCGTGAGCTGGGGACGTTGGATCCGAACGGACAGAGGACGTCTAGGGTTGAGATGGATCGTCTGAGTTTTAGAACAAACGAAGAACGTCCTTAGGGTTTTAGAGTCGCCGGTTTTAGGCTTTTAGGTTTTGATTTTGTCTCAGGGTTCTGGAGGCTATCGTGCTGATAACGTGTTGTAAAAGAATGGGGAAACTGTGTGTTTATTTCTGAATAATAAGTTCCCTTTATATAGGGGATACAAAGAACAAATAAATGGAAAAAGTACAAAACCTAATCCAAAAGGAAATAGGAAAACTAAAGATAACAAGAAAAGGAAAACGTCCTAATCCTAAGTCGGTCCAAAACCGACCGACTCTCTCTCTTCTTGGTCGCGGCCGCGGCTGGGCCTGGTCGTGGGTGATGGGCCTTCTCTTCTGGTCTTGGTTAATAGCAATTCACTCCATGATTTATAACACATATATAATTTATGTTACCCCGTTATTTTTTGAGTCTTGACTACGATTGATATATCTTTTTTTTTTGACATCTAAAGAAATATTCCATACTAAATCACTCCATAAGGCCAGCAACATAAGCTAGCCAAACCGGAGTCTCAACGGAAACAGAAACAAAGGGATCAACACGAGACCAAATTGCTTTTGCAAGACAGTCAGCTCTGTGGTTCATACCACGCGGTATATAAGAGATAGAAAAATTATCAAACATCCTCGCTTGTATCAAAATGTCTTCTACTTCATTCACCATGGCTGGCCATTCCTCTAATTTCTGCACCAGTTTTAAAAGCTGTAGGCAGTCCGTTTCAAAAAGGATAAATCTGCTTTCCCGCTCATACACCATTTTCATCTCCCATAATAGTCCCTTAGCCTCAGCGTGTAGCGGGGACGATGTGATGCAGTCATTCTGAATATCATTTATTAGAAAGTACAATTGATATATCTATCGTCTTGACTACGATTGATATATATATCGTCTTCTTTTCGCATAGAAAGTACAAAGCAAATATCATTTATTAGCGCCCGCGTTTGAAAACAATTTGCTTGGTCATTTACGCGTTTCACACACAAGATGATTCGATTAGTCATGGGTCAATGTCTTCGTCGATTTTACTTGCTAACTTATGAGTCACATACATTTCAAACATATAAAATATAAAATGACTTAAAAAATTAATACACAAATAAGTTATTTAAACATAATAGTAGTGAATTATAATTATTTAGTTTTTTTTTTGTAAATGTTTATATTTATGCATGAACATAACAAATTCATTTAATATAAAAATATCCTGAATGTAAACTGTAGTTAGAAATTTACTGAGATAGATCACCAACATATCCTCAAAATTGTTTTAGAAAAAAATATCCTCAGAATGTATATTCGCAAATCGTAATACGAGTCTATGACCATAGATGCACTTGAAAGGTAATGGATTAACAACGTCAACCAAAGTCTTTGTATAACGAGAAACTTGCTTGCTTTGATGACCTTTACTTTTTTTTTTTTTTTGTCACAACATAAACAGACTCATATAGATTCTGTAAACTACACCGGTAGCTCTGCATCCATATGAACGACAGACGACGGTTTTTTCCTTGCACTGCGTGCAAGACTGTCCGCCCTTGAGTTCTGTGTTCGTGGTATATGAATGATCTCTGAGCTGTTGAAACTTCTCTTCAAAAATGCTATGTCTTCCAAATAGCTTGCAAAGGCTGGTCACTCATCTGGTTCTAAAACCATCTTCACCAATTGAGCACAATCCGTTGCAAAAGTAACCCGGAACTGTCTAAGGTTCCTCATGCATTCCATTGCCCATATGAGAGCCTCTATCTCCGAGTGTAGTGGTGACTGACTCGCTATTGTATTCCTTGCTCCCATTAGTCCATCATAACCTTCAAGAGTACTATACCATCTTTGTCCTGAATATATATCCTGATTTTTCCAGGATCAATCCGTAAAACACCATCTACCTAGTATTGTCGGGATTGCCGCTGGTACAGGTAACCGAGTGTGGTCCATTCCCTGATTCTGGAAATTTCGCGCTTCCGCCCAAAGTAACGATCTTGTTTCTGCTAAAAACTTTGTTGTTTCTACCCTTCCATATATACCAGAGAATCCATGCAAAATGATGATCCTCCATTTCGGGGGAGACTCTCCAAAATAGATGATCCATATTGGTAAATAATGATTGAGTAGGAAATATTTCTGGATTCGTTGGGATCCGTGAAAGTGCCCAGACTTGGATCGCCGGTGGACATTCAAAAAATACATGATTAATTGACTCTTCGGGAGCTCCGCATCGATCACAAATTGTATCTCCTTGCATTCCTCTTGACTTCAAATTCTTCTTAACCGCTATACATCCTGTCAATAGTTGCCACAAAAAATGTTTCATCTTAGGTGGGCAGCGTACTTTCCAACAAAACGCCTTCAGCGGGGTTACCGAAGGACCATACAGGGGTGGCATACTTTCTTTGTCCGGATACACTCGCTCCACTTCATATCCAGATTTAACCGTGTATTTCTCATTGTTTGTGAAATGTCAACCATTCCGATCTTCTGTATGAAATCTACTTAAAGGAATACTTTCAATAATTTTCACATCTTGTGGATCCACCAGCGTCCTAATAACCCGTAAATTCCATGAGTGCGATGTTCCATCAATAAGAGCATCCACTGTCAGTTCCGGGTAAAGATTGTGTTGATTTTTATTTACTGGTCTTGGGCGAGTGGATGGAAGCCAAGGGTCATTCCATATTGAGATGGATGATCATGTTCCCACCTTTTTGATTAGTCCTTTGCTAACCAGAGATCTAGCAGAGAAAATACTGCGCCAGCCATAAGATGACAAGTACGATCTAATGGGTTCCAGGGGCTATGTATTCCTGAAATACCTCCCTTTAAAAACCCGAGAAAATAATGTATTCGGTTTATCCATTAATCTCCAAAATTGTTTCCCAAGCATAGCTGTGTTAAAATCTGTAAGATCCTTGAATCCCAACCCTCCATCATCCTTAGGACTACATATTTTATCCCACGATTTCCAATGCATAACTCTCGTATTACCCCCTGGACTCCACCAAAATTGTGCCACAGCGCTAGTTAATTTCTTCATTACCGTTTTCGGAATTCGAAAACATGACATCACATGACTTGGCAGAGCTGTAACCACAGACTTTATAATCACTTCCTTACCCCCTTTGGTGAAAAACTTAAAAGTCCAACCATTTACTCTGCTATTTAGACGATCTTAGACGAATCCAAACACTTGTACCTTTGATCCCCCCAGGTTTTCCGGGATGCCCAAATATGACCCCATTCCTCCTAGGTTTTGTATGCCTAACGTATCTCGTAGTTCCTGTCTTGTGGCTTCTTCAATCTTGTGTCCAAATTGAACCGATGATTTTTTGAAATTTATTTGTTGTCCCGAAACCCCTTCATATTCCTTGAGAATCCTAATGATCGTCTGGCATTCCTCCTTTTGGGCTTTGCAAAAGAAAAGACTATCATCTGTAAAGAGTAATTGAGATATTGGAGGACAAGCCCTTGCAACCTCTAGCCCCGTTAGTTGCTTATTTCTTTCTGCCTTTTTAATATTCACGACCAAAGCTTCCGTACACATAATAAACAAATAAGGAGATAGAGGATCCCCCTGTCGTAGTCCCCTCTGTGGTATTATATGCCCCTTTGGTTGACCATTTAATAAAACCCTATACTGAACCGAGGAAATACATTCCATCATTAATTGGATCCAATGATAATCAAAGCCCATTTTGGTTAATAGTTTTTGGATGAAGACCCATTCAACTCTGTCATAAGCTTTGCTCATGTCCGTTTTTATTGCCAAAAATTTGTCCTGACACGATTTGTTAGTTCGCAGGCCATGAAACATCTCCTGAGCTATAAGTATATTATCCGATATCAAACGTCCAGGAATAAAAGCGGATTGCGTCTCCGAGATTAGTGATGGAAAACAGACCTTTAATCTTTGACATAGTACCTTAGATATAATCTTGTATCCTACATTACAAAAAATGATAGGTCTGAGTTCAGTCATCCTAGTGGGCCGCTCCTTTTTAGGAATCAAACAAATATTCGTAATGTTTAACCTTGTATCCAGTTTGCCCGATATCAAAAAACTGTTAACCATTTCCAATAGATCCTTTTTTAATATATGCCAAGAGTGCTGGAAAAAGAGGGCCGTCATTCCATCCGGCTCAGGAGCTTTCTCTGGATGCATCATGAATAAAGCCAGTCGAACTTCCTCCTCAGTTGCTAACCGAAGTAGTCGTTGATTCATCTGTGATGATGTTAAAGTCATGAGGGATTTTGATGATGTTTTTTTATTTGATTTGACATGTTGTGTTCAATCACGTAAGATTTGTTATTTAGTTGAAAGTACGGAAAGAGAGGGATTCGAACCCTCGGTAAACAAAAGTCTACATAACAGTTCCAATGTTACGCCTTCAATCACTCGGCCATCGCTCCGACATCAGGATTATGACCGTGACCAATCTCTACATAACAGTTCCAATATTTTTCTAGAGAATAACGATTTTATAATGGTTAGTCCACCAATTTAGGGAGTATTATGAAGTTTTACTAAATTAATTGACAAAAATTTAAAATGATGCACATGTACCATGAAAGAGAGTTTAATATACATTAATACAAAAGTAGAATGCGTTTAGAAATTTTAAAACAACATTAAAGATCATAAACTTTAGTATATAGAGCATATACCGAAAAATTCAATATTTTCGTAGGATAACACATAGATTTAGAGAAAAATTCAAAAATATGAAAATATTGTTTTAATGCATAGTTTCATCCTTCACTAACATATGACGAAGGTCAAAGAGGTTTGAAACTTTTTTTGTGTCCGTTTCTCAAGAAAATAGCGATTTTATAATGGTTAGTCCACCAATTTAGAGAGTATTATGAAGCTTTACTTAATTAATTGAAATTAAAACGATGCCCATGTACCATAAACGAGAGTTTAATATACATTAATACAAATGTAGAATGTGTTTAGAAATTTTAAAACAACACTAAAGATCATAGTCTTCAGTATATAGAACATTTACCGAAAACTCAATATTTTCGTAGGGGTTATAACACATAGATATTGAGAAAAAAAATCAAAAATATGAAAATTCTGTTTTAATGCATAGTTGCATCCTTCACTAACATATCATGAAGGTCAAAGAGGTTTGAAACCTTTGTTGTCTCCGTTTCTAGAGAATAGCGATTTTTTAGTGGTTAGCCCACTAATTTAGGGAGTATTATGAAGTTTTACTAAATTAATTGACAAAAAATTAAAATGGTGTCCATGTGCCATGAAAGAGAGTTTAATATACATTAATACAAATGTAGAATGTGTTTAGAAATTTTAAAACAACATTAAAGATCATAGGCTTCAGTATACAAAGCATTTACCGAAAAAACTCAATATTTTTGTAGGGGACACATGGATTTTGAGAAAAATTCAAAAATATGAAAATATTGTTTTAATACAAAGTTTCATCCTTCACTAACATATGATGAAGGTCAAAGAGGTTTTGGAACCTTTTTAGTCTCCGTTTTTCTAGACAATAACGATTTTATAGTGGTTAGTCCACCAATTTAATGAGTATTATGAAGTTTTACTAAATTAATTGACAAAAAATTAAAAAAATGCATATTTACCATGAAAGAGAGTTTAATATACATTAAGACAAATTTAGAATGTGTTTAGAAAATTTAAAACACAACTAAATATCATAGGCTTTAGTATATATAACATTTACCGAAAAACTCAATATTTTTGTAGCGGGGGTTAACACATAGATTTTGAGAAAAATTTCAAAAAAATGAAATTTCTGTTTTAATGCATAGCTGCATCCTTCATTAACATATGATGAAGGTCAAAGAGGTTTTGAACCTTTGCTGTCTCCGTTTTTCTAGAGAATAGCGATTTTATAATTGTTAGTCCACCAATTGAGGGAGTATTATGAAGTTTTACTAAATTAATTGAGAAAAAATTAAAACGATGTTCATGTACCATGAAAAAGAGTTTAATATACATTAATACAAATTTAAAATGTGTTTAGAAATATTAAACCAACACCAAAGATCATAGTCTTCAGTAAATAGAGCATTTACCGAAAAATTTAATATTTTCGTTGGGGGCGTTAACACATAGATTTTGAAAAAAATTCAAAAATATGAAAATACTTTTTTAATAAATAATTGCATCCTTGACTAAAATATGATGAAGTTAAAAGAGTTTTAGAACTTTTGTTTTCTCCGTTTCTCTAGAAAATAGCGATTTTATAGTGGTTAGTCAACCAATTAGAGGAGTATTATGAAGTTTTAATAAATTAATTTATAAAAAAATAAAAAGATGCCTATGTACCATGAAAGAGAGTTTAATATACATTTATACAAATGTAGAAAGTGTTTAGAAATTTTAAAACACAACTAAATATCATAGGCATCAGTATATAGAACATTTAGCGAAAAACTCAATATTTTCATTGGGGTTAACACATATATTTTGAGAAAAATTAAAAAATATGAAAATACTTTTTAATAAATAATTGCATCCTTGACTAAAATATGATGAAGTTAAAAGAGTTTTAGAACTTTTGTTTTCTCCGTTTCTCTAGAAAATAGCGATTTTATTGTGGTTAGTCCACCAATTTAGGGAGTATTATGAAGTTTTACTAAATTAATTGACAAAAAATTAAAACGATGCCCCTGTACCATGAAAGAGAGTTTAATATACATTAACACAAATGTAGAATGTGTTAAGAAACTTTAAAGCACAACTAAATATCATAGGCAATAGTATATAGAACATTTACCGAAAAACTCAATTTTTTCGTAGGGGGTTGGTTAACACATAGATTTTGAGAGAAATTCAAAAATATGAAATTTCTGTTTTAATGCATAGTTTCATCCTTCACTAACATATGATGAAGGTCAAAGAGGTTTGGAACCTTTGTTGTCTCCGTTTTTCTAGAGAATAACGATTTTATTGTGGTTAGTCCACCAATTGAGGGAGTATTATGAAGTTTTACTAAATTAATTGACAAACAAATAAAACGATGTCCATGTACCATGATAGAGAATTTAATATACCTTAATACAAATTTATAATGTGTTTAGAAATATTAAAATAACACTAAAGATCATAGGCTTCAGTATATAGTGCATTTACCGAAAAATTCAATATTTTCGTAGGGGTTAACACGTAGATTTAGAGAAAAATTCAGAAATATGAAAATATTGTTTTAATGCATAGTTGCATCCTTCACTAACATATGACGAAGGTCAAAGAGGTTTGGAACTTTTTTTGTCCCTGTTTCTCTAGAAAATAGCGATTTTATAATGGTCAGTCCACCAATTTAGGGAGTATTGTGAAGTTTTACTTAATTAATTGAAAACAAATTAAAACGATGCCCATTTACCGTAAAAGAGAGTTTAATATACATTAATACAAATGTAGAATGTATTTAGAAATTTTAAAACAACAATAAAGATCGTAGACTTCAATATATAGAACATTTATCGAAAAACTCAATATTTTCGTAGGGGTGGGTAACACATAGATATTGAGAAAAATCAAAAATATGAAAATTCTGTTTTAATGCATAGTTGCATCCTTCACTAACATATGATGAAGCTCAAAGAGGTTTGAAATCTTTGTTGTTTCCGTTTTTCTAGAGAATAGCGATTTTTAGTGGTTAGCCCACTAATTTAGGGAGTATTATGAAGTTTTACTAAATTAATTGACAAAAATTAAAAGCGATGTCCATGTACCATGAAAAAGAGTTTAATATACATTAATACAAATGTAGAATGTGTTTAGAAATTTTAAAACAACACTAAAGATCATAGTCTTCAAGAATAGAGCATTTACCTAAAAACTCAATATTTTTGTAGGGGTTAACACATAGATTTTGAGAAAAATTCAAAAATATGAAAATATTGTTTTAATACAAAGTTTCATCCTTCACTAACATATGATGAAGGTCAAAGAGGTTTTGGAACCTTTTAGTCTCCGCTTTTCTAGACAATAACGATTTTATAGTGGTTAGTCCACCAATTTAATGAGTATTATGAAGTTTTACTAAATTAATTGACAAAAATTAAAAAATGCATATTTACCATGAAAGAGAGTTTAATATACATTAAGACAAATTTAGAATGTGTTTAGAAAATTTAAAACACAACTAAATATCATAGGCTTTAGTATATATAACATTTACCTAAAAACTCAATATTTTTGTAGGGGTTAACACATAGATTTTGAGAAAAATTCAAAAATATGAAAATACTTTTTAATAAATAATTGCATCCTTGACTAAAATATGATGAAGTTAAAAGAGTTTTAGAACTTTTGTTTTCTCCGTTTCTCTAGAAAATAGCGATTTTATAATGGTTAGTCCACCAATTTAGGGAGTATTATGAAGTTTTACTAAATTAATTGACAAAAATTTAAAATGATGCCCATGTACCATAAAAGAGAGTTTAATATACATTAATACAAATGTAGAATGTGTTTAGAAATTTTAAAACAACACTAAAGATCATAGTCTTCAGTATATAGAACATTTACCGAAAACTCAATATTTTCGTAGGGGTTATAACACATAGATATTGAGAAAAAAAATCAAAAATATGAAAATTCTGTTTTAATGCATAGTTGCATCCTTCACTAACATATGATGAAGGTCAAAGAGGTTTGAAACCTTTGTTGTCTCCGCTTTTCTAGAGAATAGCGATTTTATTGTGGTCAGTCCACCAATTTAGGAGTATTATGAAGTTTTACTAAATTAATTGACAAAAATTAAAACGATGCCCCTGTACCATGAAAGAGAGTTTAATATACATTAACACAAATGTAGAATGTGTTAAGAAACTTTAAAGCACAACTAAATATCATAGGCAATAGTATATAGAACATTTACCTAAAAACTCAATATTTTCGTAGGGGTTATAACACATAGATATTGAGAAAAAAAATCAAAAATATGAAAATTCTGTTTTAATGCATAGTTGCATCCTTCACTAACATATCATGAAGGTCAAAGAGGTTTGAAACCTTTGTTGTCTCCGCTTCTAGAGAATAGCGATTTTTAGTGGTTAGCCCACTAATTTAGGGAGTATTATGAAGTTTTACTAAATTAATTGACAAAAAATTAAAATGGTGTCCATGTGCCATGAAAGAGAGTTTAATATACATTAATACAAATGTAGAATGTGTTTAGAAATTTTAAAACAACATTAAAGATCATAGGCTTCAGTATACAAAGCATTTACCGAAAAAACTCAATATTTTCGTAGGGGACACATAGATTTTGAGAAAAATTCAAAAATATGAAAATATTATTTTAATACAAAGTTTCATCCTTCACTAACATATGATGAAGGTCAAAGAGGTTTGAAACCTTTTATTCTCCGCTTTTCTAGACAATAACGATTTTATAGTGGTTAGTCCACCAATTTAATGAGTATTATGAAGTTTTAATAAATTAATTTATAAAAAATAAAAAGATGCCTATGTACCATGAAAGAGAGTTTAATATACATTCAGACAAATTTAGAATGTGTTTAGAAATTTTAAAACACAACTAAATATCATAGGCAATAGTATATAGAACATTTACCTAAAAACTCAATATTTTTGTAGCGGGGGTTAACACATAGATTTTGAGAAAAATTTCAAAAAAATGAAATTTCTGTTTTAATGCATAGCTGCATCCTTCATTAACATATGATGAAGGTCAAAGAGGTTTTGAACCTTTGCTGTCTCCGTTTTTCTAGAGAATAGCGATTTTATAATTGTTAGTCCACCAATTGAGGGAGTATTATGAAGTTTTACTAAATTAATTGAGAAAAATTAAAACGATGTTCATGTACCATGAAAAGAGTTTAATATACATTAATACAAATTTAAAATGTGTTTAGAAATATTAAACCAACACCAAAGATCATAGTCTTCAGTAAATAGAGCATTTACCGAAAAATTTAATATTTTCGTTGGGGGCGTTAACACATAGATTTTGAAAAAATTCAAAAATATGAAAATTCTGTTTTAATGCATAGTTGCATCCTTCACTAACATATGATGAAGGTAAAAGAGGTTTGGAACCTTTGTTGTCTCCGTTTCTCTAGAAAATAGCGATTTTATAGTGGTTAGTCAACCAATTAGAGGAGTATTATGAAGTTTTAATAAATTAATTTATAAAAAAATAAAAAGATGCCTATGTACCATGAAAGAGAGTTTAATATACATTTATACAAATGTAGAAAGTGTTTAGAAATTTTAAAACACAACTAAATATCATAGGCATCAGTATATAGAACATTTAGCGAAAAACTCAATATTTTCATTGGGGTTAACACATATATTTTGAGAAAAATTAAAAAATATGAAAATTATGTTTTAATGCATATTTGCATCCTTCACTAACATATGATGAAGGTAAAAGAGGTTTGGAATCTTTGTTGTCTCCGTTTTTCGGGAAGATAGCGATTTTATTGTGGTCAGTCCACCAATTTAGGGAGTATTATGAAGTTTTACTAAATTAATTGACAAAAAATTAAAACGATGCCTGTGTACCATGAAAGAGAGTTTAATATACATTAACACAAATGTAGAATGTGTTAAGAAACTTTAAAGCACAACTAAATATCATAGGCAATAGTATATAGTGCATTTACCTAAAAATTCAATATTTTCATTGGGGTTGGTTAACACATAGATTTTGAGAGAAATTCAAAAATATGAAATTTCTGTTTTAATGCATAGCTGCATCCTTCACTAACATATGAAGAAGGTCAAAGAGGTTTTGAACCTTCGTTGTCTCCGTTTTCTAGAGAATAGCGATTTTATAGTGGTTAGTCCACCAATTGAAGGAGTATTATGAAGTTTTACTAAATTAATTGACAAAAATTAAAACGATGTCCATGTATCATGAAAGAGAGTTTAATATACATTAATAAAAATGTAAAATGTGTTTAGAAATATTAAACCAACACTAAAGATCATAGGCTTCAGTATATAGACCATTTACCTAAAAATTCAATATTTTCGTTGTTAACACATAGATTTTGAAAAAATTCAAAAATATGAAATTACTGTTTTAATAAATAGTTTTATCCTTCACTAAAATATGATGAAGTTCAAAGAGTTTTAGAACTTTGTTTTCTCCGTTTCTCTTGAAAATAGCGATTTTATATTGGTTAGTCCACCAATTAAGAGAGTATTATGAAGTTTTAATAAATTAATTGACAAAAATTAAAAGGATGCCCATGTACCATGAAAGAGAGTTTAATATACATTAATACAAATGTAGAATGTATTTAGAAATTTTAAAACACAACTAAATATCATAGGCATCAGTATATAGAACATTTACCGAAAAACTCAATATTTTCATTGGGGTTGGTTAACACATAGATTTTGAAAAAATTCAAAAATATGAAATTTCTGTTTTAATGCATAGTTGCATCCTTCACTAACATATGATGAAGGTCAAAGAGGTTTGGAACCTTTGTTGTCTCCGCTTTTCTAGAGAATAGCGATTTTTAGTGGTTAGCCCACTAATTTAGGGAGTATTATGAAGTTTTACTAAATTAATTGACAAAAATTAAAAGGATGCCCATGTACCATGAAAGAGAGTTTAATATACATTAATACAAATGTAGAATGTGTTTAGAAATTTTAAAACACAACTAAATATCATAGGCATCAGTATATAGAACATTTACCGAAAAACTCAATATTTTCATTGGGGTTGGTTAACACATAGATTTTGAGAGAAATTCAAAAATATGAAATTTCTGTTATAATGCATTGTTGCATCCTTCACTAATATATGATGAAGGTCAAAGACGTTTGGAACCTTTGTTGTCTCCGTTTTTCTAGAGAATAGCGATTTTATTGTGGTTAGTCCATCAATTGAGGGAGTATTATGAAGTTTTACTAAATTAATTGACAAACAAATAAAACGATGTCCATGTACCATTAAAGAGAGTTTAATATACCTTAATACAAATGTAGAATGTATTTAGAAATATTAAAACAACACTAAAGATCATAGGCTTCAGTATATAGTGCATTTACCGAAATATTCAATATTTTCATTGGGGTTGGTTAACACATAGATTTTGAAAAAAGTTCATAATATGAAATTTATGTTTTAATGCATTGATGCATCCTTCACTAACATATGATGAAAGTCAAAGAGGTTTGGAACCTTCGTTGTCTCCGTTTTTCTAGAGAATAACGATTTTATAGTGGTTAGTACACCAATTGAGAGAGTATTATGAAGTTTTACTAAATTAATTGATAAAAAATTAAAATGATGCCTATGTACCATGAAAGAGAGTTTAATATACATTAATACAAATATAGAATATGTTTAGAAATTTTAAAACAAAACTAAATAACATAGGCTACGGTATATAGAACATTTACCGAAAAACTCAATATTTTCGTTGTTAACACATAGATTTTGAGAAAAATTAAAAAATATGAAAATTATGTTTTAATGCATAGTTGCATCCTTCACTAACATATGATAAAGGTCAAAGAGGTTTGGAACCTTTGTTATCTCCGTTTTTCTAGAAAATAGCGATTTTATATTGGTTAGTCCACCAATTTAGGGAGTATTATGAAGTTTTACTAAATTAATTGACAAAAATTAAAAGGATGCCCATGTACCATGAAAGAGAGTTTAATATACATTAATACAAATGTAGAATGTGTTTAGAAATTTTAAAACACAACTAAATATCATAGGCATCAGTATATAGAACATTTACCGAAAAACTCAATATTTTCATTGGGGTTGGTTAACACATAGATTTTGAGAAAAATTCAAAAATATGAAAATTCTGTTTTAATGCATAGTTGCATCCTTCACTAACATATGATGAAGCTCAAAGAGGTTTGAAATCTTTGTTGTTTCCGTTTTTCTAGAGAATAGCGATTTTTAGTGGTTAGCCCACTAATTTAGGGAGTATTATGAAGTTTTACTAAATTAATTAACAAAAAATTAAAACGATGTCCACGTACAATGAAATAGAGTTTAATATACATTAATACAAATGTAGAATGTGTTTAGAAATTTTAAAACAATACTAAAGATCATAGGCTTCAGTATACAGAGCATTTACCGAAAAAAACTCAATATTTTTCGTAGGGGACACATAGATTTTGAGAAAAATTCAAAAATATGAAAATATTATTTTAATACAAAGTTTCATCCTTCACTAACATATGATGAAGGTCAAAGAGGTTTTGAAACCTTTTTATTCTCCGTTTTTCTAGACAATAACGATTTTATAGTGGTTAGTCCACCAATTTAATGAGTATTATGAAGTTTTACTAAATTAATTGACAAAAAATTTAAAACGATGCCTATTTACTATGAAAGAGAGTTTAATATACATTCAGACAAATTTAGAATGTGTTTAGAAATTTTAAAACACAACTAAATATCATAGGCTTTAGCATATATAACATTTTAAAAACTCAATATTTTTGTAGCGGGGGTTAACACATAAATTTTGAGAAAAATTTCGAAAAAATGAAATTTCTGTTTTAATGCATAGCTGCATCCTTCACTAACATATGAAGAAGGTCAAAGAGGTTTTGAACCTTCGTTGTCTCCGTTTTTCTAGAGAATAGCGATTTTATAGTGGTTAGTCCACCAATTGAAGGAGTATTATGAAGTTTTACTAAATTAATTGACAAAAAATTAAAACGATGTCCATGTATCATGAAAGAGAGTTTAATATACATTAATAAAAATGTAAAATGTGTTTAGAAATATTAAACCAACACTAAAGATCATAGGCTTCAGTATATAGACCATTTACCGAAAAATTCAATATTTTCGTTGGGGGGGTTAACACATAGATTTTGAAAAAAATTCAAAAATATGAAATTACTGTTTTAATAAATAGTTTTATCCTTCACTAAAATATGATGAAGTTCAAAGAGTTTTAGAACTTTGTTTTCTCCGTTTCTCTTGAAAATAGCGATTTTATATTGGTTAGTCCACCAATTAAGAGAGTATTATGAAGTTTTAATAAATTAATTGACAAAAAATTAAAACGATGCCTGTGTACCATGAAAGAGAGTTTAATATACATTAATTCAAATGTAGAATGTGTTTAGAAATTTTAAAACACAACTAAATATCATAGGCATCAGTATATAGAACATTTAGCGAAAAACTCAATATTTTCATTGGGGGTTGGTTAACACATAGATTTTGAGAGAAATTCAAAAATATGAAATTTCTGTTATAATGCATTGTTGCATCCTTCACTAATATATGATGAAGGTCAAAGACGTTTGGAACCTTTGTTGTCTCCGTTTTTCTAGAGAATAGCGATTTTATTGTGGTTAGTCCATCAATTGAGGGAGTATTATGAAGTTTTACTAAATTAATTGACAAACAAATAAAACGATGTCCATGTACCATTAAAGAGAGTTTAATATACCTTAATACAAATGTAGAATGTATTTAGAAATATTAAAACAACACTAAAGATCATAGGCTTCAGTATATAGTGCATTTACCGAAATATTCAATATTTTCGTGTTGGGGGAGGGGGGGTTAACACATAGATTTTGAAAAAAAGTTCATAATATGAAATTTATGTTTTAATGCATTGATGCATCCTTCACTAACATATGATGAAAGTCAAAGAGGTTTGGAACCTTCGTTGTCTCCGTTTTCTAGAGAATAACGATTTTATAGTGGTTAGTACACCAATTGAGAGAGTATTATGAAGTTTTACTAAATTAATTGATAAAAATTAAAATGATGCCTATGTACCATGAAAGAGAGTTTAATATACATTAATACAAATATAGAATATGTTTAGAAATTTTAAAACAAAACTAAATAACATAGGCTACGGTATATAGAACATTTACCTAAAAACTCAATATTTTCGTAGGGAGTTAGGTTAACACATAGATTTTGAGAAAAATTAAAAATATGAAAATTATGTTTTAATGCATAGTTGCATCCTTCACTAACATATGATAAAGGTCAAAGAGGTTTGGAACCTTCGTTGTCTCCGTTTTCTAGAGAATAACGATTTTATAGTGGTTAGTACACCAATTGAGAGAGTATTATGAAGTTTTACTAAATTAATTGATAAAAAATTAAAATGATGCCTATGTACCATGAAAGAGAGTTTAATATACATTAATACAAATATAGAATATGTTTAGAAATTTTAAAACAAAACTAAATAACATAGGCTACGGTATATAGAACATTTACCGAAAAACTCAATATTTTCGTTGGGGTTAACACATAGATTTTGAGAAAAATTAAAAAATATGAAAATTATGTTTTAATGCATAGTTGCATCCTTCACTAACATATGATAAAGGTCAAAGAGGTTTGGAACCTTTGTTATCTCCGTTTTTCTAGAAAATAGCGATTTTATAGTGGTTAGTCCACCAATTTAGGGAGTATTATGAAGTTTTACTAAATTAATTGACAAAAAATTAAAAGGATGCCCATGTACCATGAAAGAGAGTTTAATATACATTAATACAAATGTAGAATGTGTTTAGAAATTTTAAAACAACACTAAAGATCATAGGCTTCAGTATATAGATCATTTACCGAAAAACTCAATATTTTCGTAGGGAGTTAGGTTAACACATAGATTTTGAGAAAAATTCGAAAATTTGAAAATACTGTTTTAATGCATAGTTGCGTCAATGAAAATCAAAGAGGTTTATAACCTTTGTTTTCTCCGGTTAAGTCATGAGTCAATTTTCATTAACGTGTTAATGTAACCACTAGTTTTTTCAAGCTAATTTCCTAAGTTATAGAATATATGAGCAATCTACTCCTATAAATTCCAATAGTAGTTAACAGAAAAATTATAAAATACTAAAGAGTAGGTTTTAAGGATTATAATTAACCATAACAAATGGGAATTGCCGGTTTCACGGTGGCACTGATGATGATAGGGGTGATAATCTCTCCTTGTCTCTATGGAAAAGAGTTCTCCGATCACCAGGAAAAGGAAAAAACCAATAAAACTATAACTATTTTTTAAAAATTTAACCTATTAAAGACACATAATCAAAATTCAATTAAGTTGCTTTTCAGTTAATATATAGTAGGATTTGTCCCTTTAAAACTAAGGATAAATTTGGTTAAGGTAAACATTAAAACATGTATTAAGAAAATGGTAGTTTAAGAAATTTTTCTCATAATTTGTTTCAAATCACACTTTCTTACTCATTTTT
Source organism: Brassica carinata (assembly GCA_016771965.1). Taxonomy (NCBI): domain Eukaryota; kingdom Viridiplantae; phylum Streptophyta; class Magnoliopsida; order Brassicales; family Brassicaceae; genus Brassica; species Brassica carinata. Next base: position 60,933,434 of record CM028696.1, on the reverse strand, counting down.
TAATTTAGTGTTAACATAAAACTCAAATGGGTTAAGCAAACAAATTCTTCCTTAAATTATCTATGATCATCACAATATTTTATCAAAGACTAACTCATTCAACCAAATGTTTTTAATTAAAACTAATCATAGTTTACATATTTTTAAATTATTGTTTTAATTTATTTTAAATAAAATTAAAACATACCTATATTAATTAAATCTGATTAACTAATAAGAAAAAAATAATATTTCAATTTTTAAATAAACAAATGTCGTTATTTTAGGCATATATACTTAATATTAATGTGAGATCCAATATTATAAGAAATAAAATGTTTTTATTTGTATAAATTTTGTTAAAATTTTATTATCGTACATTTTAAAATTTTATTATAGCGTAAAAAATACATCTCATTAATTTTTAAATATTTTTTTCTTACTTTCAATTTACATTATGTTTTTCATCTTTGACTTTAACAATGTAGAAATGGTCATTTTTATTGAACTTCCTTACTAAATTTATCTTAACATTTTAAAAACATATAAAACTAATTAGTTCGCATTTATAATAACACAAAAAAGTACATGTACCTCGGCAAACAAATAAAATTTAAATACATAAAAATAAAAAAATACCAAGAACACAACAAACATATTTTACTATTCTTCTCTCGTGTTCTTTTATTTATGTCAGCTTTTTTTCTTATTAAAAATAAGCATGCTAATTTTATTATAATCCAAGCTATATGAATTATATTAATATAGTATTAACTCTAGAAAAATCCTGTGAAAAATACTTTGATTAATATAATTAAATTACTTACCATATAATAAATTAAATGAATTACCAAATAATCTAATTTTAAATGACTTACCATATAATAATGTTAATTCATCTGTTTATATTAATAGATGAATTAAATAAAAAAATTCTTGATTAATATACGTTTAATTAACTTACCATATAATTTTTATGTTTTAAAATATAAAATATTTTAATCATTTCTAAAAGTGATAACGCAGATATGATATCACATTGTCATTGGAAAATGATTGAATTTTTTATAATTATATATTTGACTCTTTTGCATTCATTTGACACATTTTTATACTATATATATAGTGAATGAGTAAATTTAATTAATATTATTAAGTTTACATTAATTAGTTTTCTAAAATCTATGATTTATTTTATTCACTACTAATATAAACATAATAAAAACTGTTTTTATAATTGCTTCTATTGTATCATATGTATTTATATGTATCTTATCAATTTATATAATGTAATCTAGATATTTAATTATTTATATAAACAAATTATGTTAATTCATATATATTTAAGATGCTTAATTGTATGTTTGGAAATATAGATTGAAGGGTTTTTTGCAGAATTGACCTATAACTTAAAGTCAAACAAAAAACTAATCTCCTTTTTTTTTGAAAATTGGTTTTGCCCTATTCACCCCACAAGTTCATATAATTTACGAAAATGCCATCAATTTTTTTTTTCTTTTTTTCTTTCGAAAATGACATTTTTACTCTCTCACCCTCATCATCTTCAAGTAATTACAAGATTGCCATTGTCATCAATACCACAACCACCATGAACAACCAATTTGAAGCTCTTAATGCTCCCAAAATCGATTTACCCTTCTTCTTTTTCCATTCTTGTGAACTAAACACAACATATCTCTCACTTTCTCTCCACAATGAGCTAAAAAAACCCAAGATTTTGATTCTAAATTTTTTATGGTTCATAGAGTCATAGAAGCTAACGATTCGGGTGGGTTACTTTCGTTTGTGATTACGTGTGCTTGGAAGCCTTATGTATGCTAAGGAACTTATCTCACCAATTTAAGGTATGACATCGAGTTTTTCCAGATCTGTTCGTCGGGCGACTTACATTTCAGTCGTCGGTGAAAATAAAATAATAATATTTTTTAAAAGTAGGCGACTTACATTTCAGTCGTCATAGGTTAGTTTTGCAATTGACTTTGAAATCAGTAACTGAGGCGACTGAAAGTTAAGTCGTCCGTTTTTGTTTGGTTTCAAAAATTTCCAAAGAACCTAGGCGACTTACATTTCAGTCGTCATAGGTTAGTTTTGCATTGATGGATAATTTGAAGTTTGACTTCCCAGGCGACTTACATTTCAGTCGTCGGTGAAAATAAAATAATAATATTTTTTAAAAGTAGACGACTTACAGTTAAGTCGTCATAGGTTAGTTTTGCAATTGAAAAAACTTCAAAATTTAATTATACAGGCGACTTATACTTGATGATGCGAGACGACTTACTTGTAAGTCGCCCAGATTTTTCTCGAGATTCTGGTCAAACCTCAGAATCTCGGACGACTTACATTTCAGTCGTCTCGTGGACGACTTCCATTTCAGTCGTCTCGTGGACGACTGAATTATAAGTCGTCTGTATATAATTAAATCTTGAAGTTTTTTTTTTCAATTGCAAAACTAACCTATGACGACTTAACTGTAAGTCGTCTACTTTTAAAAAAATATTATTATTTTAATTTTCACTAGACGACTGAAATGTAAGTCGTCCAGAAAAGTCAAACTTCTGAAATTATCCAGTCAAATGCAAAACTAACCTATGACGACTGAAATGTAAGTCGTCTAGCTTTTTTGGAGTTTTTTTTTAGCCAAACAATAGTAGACGACTTATTTTTCAGTCGTCCGAAATTACGATTTCAAAGTCAATTGCAAAATATCCCTTCGTCACGTGACGACGATAGTTTAGTCGTCTGGACAACTTAGATTGAAGTCGTCCGCGTCTTCTCCGCTAGTTTTTAAGTCTTCTACGTTAGTTTTTGAATAACTTGTATTTTTAAGAGTGATAAGTAACTTCAAGATATGTAAAACTCATATTTACAAAATATGTTCTCTCCCTTAGTTTTACTAAATTTGACTAAGTTTTTCAACGCAAACTTATAATAAAATATGATATGCTTTGACTAGTTACTATTGTTTGTTTCCATCTCTTAAGTATTATTGTTATAGACAATAATGATGACTATTGTTATGAGTTGGAAGAAGGGTTAAAATACTTCTTAAAATGTTGTATCAATATAAAGCTACCAACATTCTTGTTTATTAAGATGAGAAAAAGGCCATTGGAGTTTATTATTGTATATGAGAGATCCAAAGATAAGAAAAAGGCTACTGAAGTCTATTATTTCATTGATTTGTAAATGTGTAAACACATTGTTAGCACATTTAATACATCTTGGAAATCATTATTACTGATTTTACAAAAAATTCACAACTAAAAGAGTAGACATGCAATTCACAAAACAGACCACAAACAAAACTATTATAGATCATTCCTCTACAAAGACAAGCTTGGATTCCACTTGAGTAGACAAGACCACACGACTTTTAAGAAGTCCAGACGACTTCTAAGAAGTCCAGACGACTTCCAAGAAGTTCGACGACTTTGTCGAAGACTTTTAGGAAGTTCGACGACTTCCGTGATGACTTTACAGAAGTCCAGGCGACTTTACGGAAGTCCGGGCGACTTCTGAGGAAGTCCGGGCGACTTCTGAGGAAGTCCAGACGACTTTACAGGAAGTCCATACGACTTTGTCAGAAGACTTCCAAGAAGTCCAGACGACTTCCAGACGACTTCCAGACGACTAACAGGTAAGTCGTCCCAGAAGTCTTCCAGATCTGAAAAACCTGCATATTAAATCCAGATCTGAAAACCGCATATCCAAAAACGCTCAAATGGCTTAAAACAGAAAAATGAGTGAAAGATTAGATAAATCTACCTTACAGAACACACAAAAATACATATATAAAAATAATAGATCTACCTTTAAATTAGTGGAAGATGAGTACCATCTAATTAAAACCCGCAAAAAGATAGATTAGTAAGAAAGACATGAGACAAACCGAAAATTCATATAAAGTTTGGTGTTTTCAAGTCAAAGAGATTAGAGTGGGTTTGGAGAGTTTTAGTTTGAGAAAAAGTAAGAACTTTATACAACAAGAAGTTCCCAAATGAAGAAAAATCAGACATAAGAACTTACCAAAACGCCGATCTATTATGAAAGGGAGACTTCGTCAAGACTTCCATGAAGTTCGACGACTTCCCGAAGTCCAGACGACTTCCTGGAAGTCCGGACGACTTCTGGAAGTCCCGACGACTTTGTTAGAAGACTTCCAAGAAGTCCAGACGACTTCCAGACGACTTCCGCATCGACTAATAGGTAAGTCGCCCAAGAAGTCGCCCAAATCTGAAAACCTGCATATCAAATCCAGATCTGAAAACCTGCATATCCAAAAACGCTCAAATGACTTAAAAATAGAGAAAATGAGTGAAAGATTAGATAAATCTACCTTTACAGAACACACAAAAATACATATATAAAAATAATAGATCTACCTTTAAATTAGTGGAAGATGAGTACCATCTAATTAAAAACCTGCAAAAAAGATAGATTAGTAAGAAAGACATGAGACAAAACTGGAAAATTCATATAAAGTTTGGTGTTTTCAAGTCAAAGAGATTAGAGTGGGTTTGGAGAGTTTTAGTTTGAGAAAAAAGTAAGAACTTTATACAACAAGAAGTTCCCAAATGAAGAAAAATCAGACATAAGAACTTACCAAAACGCTCAGATCTATTATGAAAGGGAGACTTCGTCAGAAGACTTCCATGAAGTTCAGACGACTTCCCTGAAGTCCAGACGACTTCCTGGAAGTCCAGACGACTTCCTGGAAGTCCTGACGACTTTGTTAGAAGACTTCCAAGAAGTCCAGACGACTTCCAGACGACTTCCAGACGACTAATAGGTAAGTCGTCCAAGAAGTCGTCCAAATCTGAAAAACCTGCATATCAAATCCAGATCTGAAAAACCTGCATATCCAAAAACGTTCAAATGACTTAAAAATAGAGAAAATGAGTGGAAGATTAGATAAATCTACATTTATAGAACACACAAAAATACATATCTAAAATTAATAGATTTACCTTTAAATTAATGGAAGATGAGTACCATTTGATTAAAAACCTGTAAAAGAGATATATTAGTAAGAAATACATGAGACAAAACTGAAAAATTCATATAAAGTTTGGTGTTTTCAAGTCAAAGAGATTAGAGAGAGGTTGGAGAGTTTTAGAATGATGAACATTACATTTTTGTTGCAGCCATTTGAGAGGAGGAGAGAGAATGTGTAAATTTTTCTTTATATAGGGAGACAAAAAATCCAATTAGATTAAATATTTTTTACTCAGACGACTTCCTGGACGACTTACATTTCAGTCGTCTGGTGAAGAAATTAAAACAGACGACTTACATGTAAGTCGTCCAGAAGAGTTTAATATTTTTAGCGGGAAATTAAATATTTTTAGCGGGAAACTAAAATAGAAGACTTTCGGGCGACTTACAAGTAAGTCGTCTGGTTTAAATTATTTAAGCGGGAAAATAATTTTCTTAAAAATTTTAGGCGGAATATTTGGACGACTTACATGTAAGTCATCTGTTTTAATTTCTTCACCAGACGATGAAATGTAAGTCGTCCGAGTAATTATTCAACGACGACTAAAATATACGCCGTCCGAGTAAATTATTCAACGACGACTGAAATATAAGTCGTCCACACCCTAAACATAACCCCTAAACTTAATTATCTAATTAAAGACTTCATAAAATCAAATCAAACTTGAAAAGTGTTTACTATACACATAAATAAACACATATAGGTGAAAACTAATTTTTGAAAAAAACATTTTAGTTTTCCAAATTCTAACCCTAACAATACATACAATACTACAACATATGTTTGCCAAACTCCTAAACCAATGTATTTCATGATTCACTACTTCCATTCATCTATCTTCAAAACAAATCAATTTTATCATATCTTAATTTATATCACTTAAAACTGTTTATAATTACTTGATTTTTATTTTTCACGCATCAAAGTATTTTTTTACAAGATTTATAAATTATTTTTAAAATAAACTGGTACCAGACGACTTAAACTTCAATCGTCCAGACGACTTCCAACATCTCAGACGACTCAGACGATTTACTGGGGCTATATTCGTAAAAATGACTTCTATTTTTTTGTTTGATCACAAGGGGTTGAGCTGTAATTTCACTAGGCTTTTAGGTTAGTTTTGCATTTGATTCAAGTTTGGGTATAGGTTTGGGATTAAAATCAAGTTGTGGGTTAGTTTTGGCAAAAATCCCTAGATTGAATTAGGTAATTCTATGTATAGTTTCTATGAGTGACACGTTAGCATAAATCACTAAAGTGACTTCTCAATTAATATATAGGCGGATATTAGCGCGAGTATAATCATAAAAATCCTAAAACAAATCGATCATATTCCCTACATATTTTCTTCATTTAACAAGTAGATTTTTTTTGTTTGTTCAGAATAAAACAAGTAGATTTTTTAGGCAAGTTTACAAGATTTGATCACACCAATAATCTAGTAATTTCCAAAACTAATCGTGTATATTCCAAAATATATATTCTTCATTTAATAGCTTTATATACGATGAAATATTAATCCTATAAATAAATCAAACTTGAAAAGTGTTTACTATACACATAAATAAACACATATAGGTGAAAACTAATTTTTGAAAAAACATTTTAGTTTTCCAAATTCTAACCCTAACAATACATACAATACTACAACATATGTTTGCCAAACTCCTAAACCAATGTATTTCATGATTCACTACTTCCATTCATCTATCTTCAAAACAAATCAATTTTATCATATCTTAATTTATATCACTTAAAACTGTTTATAATTACTTGATTTTTATTTTTCACGATCAAAGTATTTTTTACAAGATTTATAAATTATTTTTAAAATAAACTGGTACCAGACGACTTAAACTTCAATCGTCGGGCGACTTCCAACATCTCGCATCTACTCGACGATTCTTGGGGCTATATTCGTAAAAATGACTTCTATTTTTTGTTTGATCACAAGGGGTTGAGCTGTAATTTCACTAGGCTTTTAGGTTAGTTTTGCATTTGATTCAAGTTTGGGTATAGGTTTGGGATTAAAATCAAGTTGTGGGTTAGTTTTGGCAAAAATCCCTAGATTGAATTAGGTAATTCTATGTATAGTTTCTATGAGTGACACGTTAGCATAAATCACTAAAGTGACTTCTCAATTAATATATAGGCGGATATTAGCGCGAGTATAATCATAAAAATCCTAAAACAAATCGATCATATTCCCTACATATTTTCTTCATTTAACAAGTAGATTTTTTTTGTTTGTTCAGAATAAAACAAGTAGATTTTTTAGGCAAGTTTACAAGATTTGATCACACCAATAATCTAGTAATTTCCAAAACTAATCGTGTATATTCCAAAAATATATATTCTTCATTTAATAGCTTTATATACGATGAAATATTAATCCTATAAATACATCAAAATAGGCAAGTAGATTCAAGCAGATAAATGCAACCCGTGGAAAGAATAACCTTGACTTTCCAAATCTTTTCAAACCCAGGTTTGGTGCACCGGGTCCATGTCAGCAATGTAGCAGTTTAAAGTTCATGAGTTAATAATGATCAATCAAAACCAATCTATAAGCCTTTCAGTATTTTATTGATGCTAACATTTTCACCAGGTTTAGCAAACGATACTTGTGACATTTACGAAGATATCCTCTATATATTAAAAGAGAAACATTAAAAAAGTTATAACATGTAGTTTGTGCTAATTAAAAAAGTGTCATGCTGAGTTGTCACGTATTTGGAATGCTAATTTTGCTTACGTGGCGGTTTGAGAATCAATTGAGAATTTTGCTAGTCCAAAATTAAATTGATAGGAAATGTTATACTATATAGTATGTCCATTATAGACCATTCATTCATCAAATTGAAATGATTATATATTCTTTCCTTAAATAAAACCTACGGAATTACCTAATGTGATTAAGATCTATATGGCAATTAATGATTTTAAATAATAAAGATTTGCTAACAATCTGTATACTTTCTATCACTTTTGTTTAATTATTTATTATTAAAATAAATTACAAAATTACATTAATCATATAATAAAAATTTAGATTTTTTTGTATATTTTGTATTTCGAATATTTCAAAACGAGTATAAATTAATAAAACTGTTAAAAATCTCACATAAACTTTTGTGATCAATGTTTAAAATTTTTCTATAATAAGTTACAATGATTATAATATCATATGAATAAATAATTTTATTTTAGTAGGTGTTTATGTTAATATATATATATATATTTCATATCGTTTAAATTAAACTATACATCATATAAAAATACATACTTATATTTTGATATATGCGTTGAACATATATTAAAAAGTTAATATTATAATTTTGAAATCTTCTTTTTTTTAAATGATTATAAATTATTGAAACCACTAAACATTCCACATTAAAAAAAAATCGTTGGTATAAAATTTTGTTACACAAATATGCAAATAATAATAAAATCATATGAGTAGAAACCTCATTTAATAAATATCTATATTAAAAGTATACTATATATCTATGTTAATATCATTTAGGTTCTTATGCGATAAGTGATTTTTTGACCTAAAATATTTTTTAAAATGGGATCACCTTATTAGTAAACAAATTATGTAATTAACAAATTTTTTTAAATAAAATTGTTTATGGGCCAAAAATATTAATTCGATCAAGAATATAAATTTTATTTTTTCATACTAAATTTTTTAAATAATTTTCATATAATTCACCCTGTGCAAGGGATATGTCTTATCCTAGTTAGATAGAGTTTCTTAGGAAGTAAGAAGAAACGAAGCTTAAATTTGTCGGGAACAGCCATATCTCTCTTAATGTGACACCCAACTTTTCCCTACAACAGGGCAATGAAAAAATGAATTATAGAAGATTCAAGAATAATTTTAACTGTTTCTTTTTTCCTTTTTACCTGAACCTGGGTCAAAACTAGAAGATTCAATATGTTGTCCACTTGGTTTATCAACGTTCATTGCCTCTATAATCTTCAAACAATAGATTTTTCTTTATATTTCTTTTAATCACATTTTAAAATATGCTATGAAAAAGATACTTGGTATTATCTTTGTAAATATAATAGTTTACATTAAACTAAAAAAATTAATACAATGAACTTTTTATAAAAAAACCAACTCCTCAAAATTTCTTTGTATGACTATAAAAATAAAGATTTGTAAATTATGTCCCTACACTAATGAAAATTTGTAAAACATAAAACATTAACACGAGTCTCTGAACTGTCAAGGATTCCCCAAACCTTGACAGTTCCAGCTCAAGATCTTTAAGGAACGTGAGTTGACGGATTCGAAAACCGTCTTCTTGCACTTTGTAGTCACAGGAATCATCTTGCATAAGGGTTGGTTATCTGAGTTGTTTGAGTCTGTTCTATGTCTGCCGCCGCCGGGAATCCCCAGGTCTATTGATATTTTGGCGTTGATCTGATCCACTCGGTCTCTGACTGGCAGGAAGTTTGCGCTTACATGAGGGGATCCTCGGGTTTAAGACTCTGCGCCAAGACTGGGACCTGCTACATTCGTTGGGCTGCTCTGAACTGTCTTTTTCCCAGGGGTCTGCCTGGTTTACGCTTAGTCGACTTCTTCTTCAGATTAGCTTCTGGTGATGGCAGGATCGCTGAATGTCCAAGGCTAAGGAGGGCTGGTGTCCGCTGGGGCTATCATTCTATGGGTCACCTTGTTGAGCAGGGGTGAGGATTGGTGATCCCAGTCGAGCAAAGCAGGAATTCTCTGCACTTTCTATAGGTCTGTCTTTCTCAAATGTAGCTGCCTTGGTGGCTAGGGCAGTGCGTGCCATTTGAATGGCTGTTTCCTCAAAATCTCCTCCTCTTCTGCTTTACGATTCTTTCTTTATGCGGCACTCTCCGTAGGGTCCGTACATAGGGTGTATTGCGCCATAGCTTCGCGTAATTCTCCCAAAGCTTCACAACAACTTCTCGAGGAAGCTCAAGCTGACCATTTCAAGGGGAGTCCCCTTGCAGAAATGGGCTGCGCTACTTTGATGCGCTTTGATTCTTCTCTGTAGCCATCAGCTCTTCTCTCATTTCTTTTCGACGGGGGGGCGGAGGTGGCATCCTAAGTGGGTCTTGGGAAGACCTTTGGGTTTCCGGTATATCATGTTCGAGGCTGATGGTAGCGGAGGGCATGATATTCATCACGCTGATGTTGGTATGGGTGTAACCGTTTCCTCAGCGACGCCCTCTATGTTTTTCCATAGCCTACTTTATCATTTAGGTTCTTATGCGATAAGTGATTTTTTGACCTAAAATATTTTTTAAAATGGGATCACCTTATTAGTAAACAAATTATGTAATTAACAAATTTTTTTAAATAAAATTGTTTATGGGCCAAAAATATTAATTCGATCAAGAATATAAATTTTATTTTTTCATACTAAATTTTTTAAATAATTTTCATATAATTCACCCTGTGCAAGGGATATGTCTTATCCTAGTTAGATAGAGTTTCTTAGGAAGTAAGAAGAAACGAAGCTTAAATTTGTCGGGAACAGCCATATCTCTCTTAATGTGACACCCAACTTTTCCCTACAACAGGGCAATGAAAAAATGAATTATAGAAGATTCAAGAATAATTTTAACTGTTTCTTTTTTCCTTTTTACCTGAACCTGGGTCAAAACTAGAAGATTCAATATGTTGTCCACTTGGTTTATCAACGTTCATTGCCTCTATAATCTTCAAACAATAGATTTTTCTTTATATTTCTTTTAATCACATTTTAAAATATGCTATGAAAAAAGATACTTGGTATTATCTTTGTAAATATAATAGTTTACATTAAACTAAAAAAATTAATACAATGAACTTTTTATAAAAAAACCAACTCCTCAAAATTTCTTTGTATGACTATAAAAATAAAGATTTGTAAATTATGTCCCTACACTAATGAAAATTTGTAAAACATAAAACATTAACACGGAGTCTCTGAACTGTCAAGGGATTCCCCAAACCTTGACAGTTCCAGCTCAGTATCTTTAAGGAACGTGAGTTGACGGATTCGGAAAATCCGTCTTCTTGCACTTTGTAGTCACAGGAATCATCTTGCATAAGGGTTGGTTATCTGAGTTGTTTGAGTCTGTTCTATGTCTGCCGCCCGCCCGGGAATCCCCAGGTCTATTGATATTTTGGCGTTGATCTGATCCACTCGGTCTCTGACTGGCAGGAAGTTTGCGCTTACATGAGGGGATCCTCGGGTTTAAGACTCTGCGCTTTCGAAGACTGGGACCTGCTACATTCGTTGGGCTGCTCTGAACTGTCTTTTTCCCAGGGGGTCTGCCTGGTTTACGCCTAGTCGACTCCTTCTTCTTCAGATTAGCTTCTGGTGATGGCAGGATCGCTGAATGTCCAAGGCGAAGGAGGGCTGGTGTCCGCTGGGGGCTATCATTCTATGGGTCACCTTGTTGAGCAGGGGTGAGGATTGGTGATCCCAGTCGGAGCAAAGCAGGAATTCTCTCTGCACTTTCTATAGGTCTGTCTTTCTCAAATGTAGCTGCCTTGGTGGCTAGGGCAGTGCGTGCCATTTGAATGGCTGTTTCCTCAAAATCTCCCTCCTCTTCTGCTTTACGCATTCTTTCTTTGCGTGCGGCACTCTCCGTAGGGTCCGTACATAGGGTGTATTGCGTCATAGCTTCGCGTAATTCTCCCAAAGCTTCGTCAACAACTTCTCGAGGAAGCTCAAGCTGACCATTTCGAAGGGGAGTCCCCCTTGCAGAAATGGGCTGCGCTACTTTTGATGCGCTTGATTCTTCTCTGTAGCCATCAGCTCTTCTCTCATTTCTTTCGACGGGTGGGGGCGGAGGTGGCATCCTAAGTGGGTCTTGGGAAGACCTTTGGGTTTCCCGGTATATCATGTTTCGAGGCTGATGGTAGCGGGAGGGGGCATGATATTCATCACGCTGATGTTGGTATGGGTGTAACCGTTTCCTCAGCGACGTCCTCTCCTCTATGTTTTTTCCATAGCCTACTTTAGCATTTCCTGTCCCTTGCTTGTGATAATCATCACATCGAGACCGTTGGGAGTAACAGTCCTCTCGATCCTTTATGTTGTTCCAATTCTCCTCTGATTTCTCTGGAACAGTGTAAGAGTTGGTTCTTCTTTGTTGGTTTCCTTGCGGATGCCTCCCAGGTGAGCTTGCACTCTGTGACTTATCAGCCATGCTCACCGCAATGATTAGAGCTTCTCTCTTATCCGCTTTTGCTTTTAAGCAGTCTCTGTTTTCATGATCCAAACGCTGGCAGTAAGTGCAGTGTTTATCAAGCTTCTCATACACAAGTGAAGCAGTAATGTCTTCCCCATTTGACAGCTCGAGAACCGAACTCTTGATCAATGGTAGGCGGCCGTTGATATGGACTCTCATGCGTACCACTAAGGTGGTTATTTCAGCTTTTTCATATACTCGGATGTCTTGACCAATAAGTCGAATAATGTCTTCCGTCCAAAAATGAAGGGGGATACCCTGAACCTTTATCCAAAACGGATTAGATTTGGGAAGTTTGGAGCTATAGACGGTTCCCAACGCTGCACGATAAGCATCCATTTAGCGTAGAGGTAAGGTCTTTTGTCGAGGACCTCAAGCAGATCTGCTTCACAGCTGAACTGAAATTGGAACATTCCTTGGCCAAGGTCAGAGCCGATAGGTCGTGTTCCAACACTCCATCGTTCTGTGAGAACTGGTAGTAAAGCCCACACCTTTTGGGCAGATGGGGTGGTGACTCTTCCAATCAAGGTGAGGGAATGCTTTTGGATGAAATAGGAGGAATCCGGGACTTGAAATTGAACTCTCGCCTTCCTTGGAGCCTGATACGGTTCGGTAGCGATTCCTTTGCCTTTCTCCACCGCAGAAAGTCTTCTGGTGGACATATTGGTAATCACCAGTACAAGATTTGGAGCTTGTTGGGGAAGATGGCTAAAGCTACCAGCTTAAGCCCTTGAAAGTATCCAAACTACGGTTTAGCAGTCGCTAGTATCGTCGATGAAGATGAGCAGGTTGTCAGACGCCATCACCGGAGGTAGGCAAGCAGCGGCGGTCCTCCCGACCTGGGTCGGGGGAAGAGCCCGGTGGGTTTTTGCTCAGACCTTGCTAGTTACCAAAAGATAATTCCCGAAAAGGGAGACAATTTGAAAAATCCCAGAAAGGTGCGTTAACTTTTTCCCCAAGAAGGTGAAAGTCTGCTGGGTAAAAGGAGGTGACGGGGTTAGCCAGAAAGTTGAAAGCTTTTCTCGATTTCCGTGCCTGGGTGAGCCCCGTTTTGAGGTTTCTCTTTTGATAGTCTTAAACACATAAGGTTATAATTAACAAATATTTAACTTTTTAATTTAGTTTTAAAAGGAAACAAATCCCGCACTTTTAAAGTGCGGATCAAAATCTAGTAGTAGATTAAAATAGGATCCTAAATTAATAGATTAGATTCCTAATTAATTTGTAGAAGATTTGAGCAATCTACTTCTATAAATTCCAATTGTAGTTCACAGAAATTTTCAAAAATACTAAAGAGTACAGGTTCTAAATATTATAATTAACCATAATAAATGGGAATGGCCGGTTTCACGATAGCACTAATGATGATAGGGGTGATATAATCTCTCCTTGTGTATATGGAAAAGAGTTCTCCGATCACCAAGAAATCGAAGTAGAAAAACTTTTGAAGCTGCTCAACAAGCCTGCTCGTAAATCCATTAAGGTACAAATTCCACATTCATAAACTCATTGCTTTGATTATTCGCGGAAAACTGTACTGTGGTTGAATGTTTCACTTTATTCTTTGTTACAGAGTGAAGATGGAGATATAATAGATTGTGTCCCCATACATAGTCAACCAGCTTTTGATCGTCCTCTACTTAAAAGCCACACCATGCAGGTTTGACTTCATTTACGATCTATCTTTTTTTTATATATACATGCATGGTGATGTTGAAACATCATGCTTTCGCATGTAGATGAGACCGAGCTTTATACCGGAAAGTACGTCTATGTACACCAAGACAAATCCTACTCAGGTGTGGCACAAGAATGGAAGATGCCCAGAAAATACAGTTCCGATAAGAAGAACGAAGAAAGAAGATATCTTACGCTCAAAATCCCATGAGAGTTTTGGGAAAAAGACGACCTCAAGCGTCCCCGAAGATAATCTAAGTAACAACCACGAGGTACACCTTTCATCAGAGACGTTTGGACTTTGGACATAACCACACTGAAATCTCAAGAAATTTTTTTTTTGAGTTAATATACATGGATATAAATTCTAACTTATTATTTTCTTAGAACACAAATTGCCAAATAGTTTTTAAAAAAAAATTGTACTATTTTTTTTACTAAAATATTTATAAGACTCTAAAATCTAGAGGCCGGTCTGCCTTTTGTCCTTATGTCAATTACTCGGCTTCTCTTGTTTCTTAATAACACTTCTCCCTTTTTTTGGAGCTGTTTTAGTACGCGATTATGAACTCCAGGCGAGGAAAGTATTTCGGGACAAAATTTCTAGTGAATGTCTGGAAGCCAGAAGTTCAAGTTCGCAGCAACGAGTTCAGCTTGGCTCAGACTTGGCTCGCGTCTGGAGATGGCGCTAATATTAACACAATTGAAGCTGGTTTGCAGGTCTTGTCTTCTTAGTCCTCCATCCTAATTACTTAAATCTTGTTCATATTTTTAAATTATATCTTAACTAACACTACCTTTGTTTTCCTTAATCTTAATCTATAGGTTTATCCACGCATATATGGTGATAATAGAACAAGATTATTTGTTTTCTGGACGGTAAGTTCTCATTTCTACCCTTAACATATTAAAAAGCTAATCATTCAAAAGTTTAAACTTGACTGTTTTTTTTGTAGAACTTAGGTTTAGAATCTTGTGATTAATATTTAGATTTAGATTGTTTATTACATTTTAAATAGAGACAATTATTAAAACCAAAACTGAATATAAAGGTCTCTTAACTTTGTATGCTCGCGGATTCGCGAATAAGTTACAGACGATAATCGTAATAGAATTTTTTTTTTTTTCTGAAAATAGGCCGATGCCTATAAAAATGGGTGCTACAACACCAAATGCCCAGGTTTCGTTCAAACGAGCAGTCTTATCATTGTAGGCAGTGCCGGCCCTGGGGTAAAGCACACGAAGCAAGGGCTTCAGGCGCCACAATCTATATAATTTTTCGGGGCACCAAGACTAAGTAAGTTCCTTTAGTAAGGTGGTTGTGTTCTTGTAAGTTTTTACTATGGGTGGCGAGTTCAAATCTCAGCTTCTTAGCTTCTTTTTTCCCCTTTGAACAATTTAAAAGATGTTGGACCTGATATCTAACAATTCGACCATCAATTCTTATCTCCTTTTCTAACAACTAACTATCCTTTTTGGAGTACATAATATATCACAAATCCCTATTTAAATAATTTTTTAAAAAAAGCTAATTACTTTTATTATTGAGACATTGATAATTTGACAATTCGTTTTTCTGAGGACAAAACTGCATTTTTTTCAATTTCATACGGCCATTAATATACTTTGTTAGAGTTTTGACTTTTCTTATACATATTTTCTCTTGCTTTTTCACTATTTCTTTTGTAAAATTTTATAATTTTAAAAAATTCTAAAACCGTATAAAATTTATTATGGCTGATAAGAATTTTACTTTATTAATATGATAATGGGGCAGCATTTTTCAATTCGCTTTAGGCGCCGAATGCACCCGAACCGGCACTGATTGTAGGTGGAGCATACAATACCGTCTCACAATACGACGGAGTTCAATACGAGCTCTCTGTACTTATATGGAAGGTACTAAATATACGAACATAGATAATTTCATTATTAATATGGGATATAACTGACTTGTCTGTCCCCTATGTTAATTATATCGATCGGCATCTCAACCCCAAAATGGACTGTCCATTATATCTAGAGCGGCGAAAACTGGTGGCTAAGGGTTGGTGAAGAGCTTGTCGGCTACTGGCCTGGCGCGTTGTTTACTTCGCTAGGAGATGGAGCTACGAGAGTTCAATGGGGAGGTGAAATCGTTAACGTGAAGACCGATGGGAAACACACGATCACCGACATGGGAAGTGGTCATTTCGCAGATGAAGGTGTAAAGAAAGCTAGCTATTTCAGAAATATTATGACAGTTGATGGAACCAATACTCTGACAGAACCACAAGGAATTTTCCCCAAGACTACAAATGATAACTGTTACAACATTAAGGCAGGAGATGGTGGAACTGCCTGGGGGCTTAATTTCTTCTTTGGTGGTCCTGGCCAGAACGAGAGATGCCCTTGATTTGGCTATTCTTGCTCAAAGATTTCCGAGAATTTGACATATTTGTCTGTATTTGAATATGAACGTGTGAGGGTTATAACTTTAAGAAATAAAGCCACCTCACTGCAGTTAATACTATCTGTATCCTTGAATAATATGTGTAAAAGCTTTTCAAATTCACATGTCACTACAAGAAAACAACGATATTCTGACGGACATTCCGACGGAAAATGAAATCCTCGGAATATCCCGAAGAATTTCCGAGGAAACACAAAATTTAGTTTCCTCGGAATTTCCTCGGAATATACCGACGGAATTCCGAGGAAATATCAATCCGTCGGAATATTCCGAGGAAATTCCGAGGAAATATGTGTTCCTCGGAAAAAACCGATGAATTCCGAGGAAATATTATAGCCGTTGGAGAGCCGTTGGGGGATTTTAGAAAATTCCGAGAAAATTCCGACGAACTAGCCGTTGGCGTCGGAATTCCGTCGGAATTTCCTCGGTCTGTCGGCAGGATTTAAACTATAAATACAAGCACTCCTCTTCCTCTTCATTCACTCCATATCTTCATCCTCCCTCTTACTCTATTTACACACCTAATTTGATTCATAAAAATATGTCTTCTTCAAATTATTTTCGTTCTTGGATCGATCGACCTCATTTGGATCCGAACACGAGATTGCTTACGGAAGAATACCAACGAGGTATAACCAATTCATGGGGTTAGTTCACCGACAACCGGAAGCAAAATAGGTATGTTAAGATGTCCTTGCTCTAATTGTAAAATAGAAAGGTTATTAAAGAGTGAGATGTTTGGACTCATCTATATTTGAGTGGGTTTACACGAAGTTACAAAATTTGGTATCATCATGGGAAACTGATTATGAACATGGTAGTACTAGCAAACCTCACCAGCGGTTAGATTAGAAGAACCAATTAGAACGGATGTAGATTATGGTGTAGGTACTGAGCAGATGGTAAATGATCATTTTAGAGGAAGATTTACCCAATGCACAAGCTAGAGATTTTATGATATGTTGGATGCTGGAAAGCAACCATTGTCGAAGGTTGCAGAGATGGTCATTCAGCTTTATCATCTGCTACAAGATTGATGGGCATTAAAACAGATTATAATTTGGCTGAAGCTGTGTGGATGCGATTGCTGATTTTGTAAAAGGTATTCTACCCGAGGATAATGTAGCTCTGGTTCATACTACGAGGTTCAGAAACTCGTAGCTGGTCTTGGTTTATCGTATCAGGTAATAGATGTATGCAGCGACAACTGCATGATTTATTGGAGGGCGGATGAACAGCGTGTTACATGCAAATTTTGTGGAAAGCCTCGTTATAAAGATACGAGTGGAAGAGTTCCAGTGCCATATAAAATGATGTGGTATTTACCTTTGACGGAAAGGTTGCAGAGGTTGTATATGTCTGAACGCACAGCTAAACCAATGAGATGGTATGCGGAGCACTCAACAGATGGTGAGATCA
The DNA here is from genome assembly GCA_016771965.1 of Brassica carinata. Classification (NCBI taxonomy): domain Eukaryota; kingdom Viridiplantae; phylum Streptophyta; class Magnoliopsida; order Brassicales; family Brassicaceae; genus Brassica; species Brassica carinata. Next base: position 60,915,651 of record CM028696.1, on the reverse strand, counting down.
GACATCCTTCAGATGCAAAAGCGTGGAAGCATTTCCAATCAAAGTATCCCGACTTTGCGTATGAGAGAAGAAATGTCTACCTTGGATTATGTACTGATGGTTTCAGTCCGTTTGGCAAGAGTGGAAGACAATATTCTCTATGGCCCGTCATTCTTACACCATACAACCTACCCCCAAACTTGTGCTTGCGACGAGAGTTTTGTTTCTCTCGATTCTCGCTCCCGACCAGAGCATCCTAAGAGATCACTTAATGTGTTTCTTCAGCCACTAATATATGAGTTGCAACAACTATGGGCTCAAGGTGCTGAAACATACGATGTTTCGTAAAGAAAACTTTCAAATGCGGGCAGTACTAATGTGGACAATAAGTGATTTTCCAGCATATGGTATGTTGTCGGATGGACAACGATGGAAGGCTATCATGTCCATATTGTCAAGATAACACTGATGCTTTCCAACTAAAACACGGAAGGAAAACGTGTTGGTTTGATCGTCACAGAGATTCCTACCACCTGATCATCCATATCGTAGGAGTAGAAATTTGTTTCTGAAGAACAAGAGGGTGTTTGACAGTCCACCTCCGAAATTTGTGGGAAAGATTTGATGATACAACTAAGAGATTTTGGTGCAGAAAGGATGCCGACGCCGGTGGACATGAGCGTTTTCCGGTAGATGCTGTTGGAGAACTACATAACTGGCACAAAAAAAGTATTTTATGGGATCTGCCATACTGGGAGGATCATCTGCTAAGACATAATTTAGATGTCATGCATATTGAGAAGAACTTTTTTGACAATCTCATGAACACGATCCTTAATGTTCAAGGTAAAACAAATGATAATTTGAAGTCAAGACTGGATTTAGTCGATATATGTGCTCGTTCAGAACTTCATGTTGATGAGAATGGTAGGGCTCCTTTTCCCATATACCGACTTGATGCAGAGGGAAAAGATGCGTTCTTTGATTGGATTTCAAGCGATGTGGAATTTCAGGCGGTTCGCATCAAATTTGCGTAGCTGTATCGGCGAGAAAGGAAGGAAAGTTTACGGCTTGAAAAGCCACGATTGCCATGTAATGATGCAGCGCCTCCTTCCGTTCACCTTCAAGGAACTATTAGCACGAAATGTTCATGAAGCAATTGCAGGGCCAAGTGGTTTATTCCACGATTTATGCACGAGATCAGTGACTCTTGAAGGTATTGAAAATTTGAAGACTAACATAGCCGTGATTGGTGCAACCTTGAGAAGATATTTCCTCCCTCATTTTTGATGTTATGGAGCATCTTGTTATTCACCGCAAGAGAATTGGAACTTGGTGGTCCATGCGGTATAGATGGATGTATCTGTATGAAGCGGTATATGTTTCATTTGAAGAAGATGGTGAAAAATTTAAGTAGTGTGGAAGGTTCTATAGTCGCCTGAGATGATCAATGAAGAAACTTCAAACTTTGCGAGTACTACTTTCCAGCGAAGTTCAGACCAAAAGCGAAGACCTGCTCGGCATGATGATAGAAGCGAGCGGGCAACATATCATGTTACGGTTCCAGACATTTTCACGAGCGTTGGACGACTTAGCGGAAAACCAAAGGACCGTCGACTTCTTGGCGAGGGCGCAGTCATTTGCAAACATATTTGCTCACCAACTGCGAAGACGTTCTTCAATATGAGAGGTAAATAAATTAGCTTACAAATTTTTATTTTAACAAGTTAAAATTTAAATCTTAATTAATTACATTATTGTCATCATATACAGGATTTTCATGGCAGAAAAGCGGTTCGAGTATAGATACGCCTACGAGGACCTAACTTGAAGAAATGAAGCGAGATAATTTCTTGGATGGATGTTTACTTATGTGAGTGCTTTAAGCAAATTAAAATATATTTTATCACATATTTATACTAATTCACATTTATTGATATAACATATATATATATGTGCTATTAATAGGTGTCCGCTGGTTTGGCCGAGGTGAAACATTTGACGATTGGATACGGAGATGGTCGTTGGACCAAACTTTGTTGTGAAGTCATATCCAGATTTTGTACCGAGGATATGCATTCACAACTCGAAGAGGAGACGCTCGAGTACGACTTGATGCTGGCGTTTGTTCTGCATCGAGATGATGTATACTACAGACACATACATGAGATTTTGGAAATCAAGTATTTGGGCATGGTTGTATTGCGCTGTACTGTTTTCTATTGTGATTGGCACGACAACACTCCAGATCGAGGTGTGAGAACAGATGCATTTGGTGTTACATCAGTAAATTCGAGGCGAAAGCTACAATATTATGATCCTTTCATTCTTGCTTCTCAGGCCGATCAGGTAATTAAATGTTAATTATTCAGAATGATTCATCATCATGTGTATTAATTTATAATTTTACTAATAATTTTCTAAATGTTACAGGTTTGTTATATCAAGTACCCCCGGGTAAGGAACAGAGATGATCCATGGGTTACTGTTACAAGACTCAACCCGAGAGGCCGAGTTCAGGGAAGTTCTGAGCTGGAAGACCCACTACAACCAAGTACATCCGACGATTTTTTCCCTCAATATCCTTGCTGTTTTGTTGTAGTAGTGTATCTGTAATTTGAATAATAATAATAATATGTATGTTTGATAAAACCTTCAGTTTAAGTTAATTGCTCTTCACGAGTCAAGCTGAAGCTCAAGCTCGTCACAATCCCGTTAGGGAAAACAGAGGAAGACATTGGAGATTGGGAACATTTAACTCTCCGGATGAGTAACTTCAGCGGCAGGCTACAGCGGATGTACCGGTCACAACATAGCCGAGGAAGCTGGATCAATGCTCCGGAGATGAAGTTTCACGGTGGACGTAACAAACCGGTGGCTTACGCTTCTTTGAACGGACATGCAATGTATGCTAAACCAGGACTTGTGTTGCAAGGCAGAGGCGATGTAGGGATTAGGAACGATACAGGGAAAGAGCGAAAAGGTGTTTGATACTGCGGTTAGGTTTAGGGTGGTTTCGGCTGAGTATATGAAAGAAGTGGAGGAGCCTGCGTGGTTGAACTATATGAGACATTGGGGACCAAAGATTGATTATGGTCGTGAAGATGAGATTATAGGTGTGGAGAAGGTTGTAGTTGGAGAGAGTCTAAAGAGTATGTTCAGGAGTGCGGTTAATGGATTGCCTAATGAGGTTTTCGGAGAGGAAGGACCTACGGGTCCGAAGCTGAAGTGGAACTGGTTAGGTGATGAAGATTGAATCTCTTCTGTTGTTGTTTCTTTTTCATTTTAAAGTTTGGTTTTGTGAATCTGTTATCATCTGTCTTTGTCTACTTGGTATGAATGATCACGTTAGAGAATATTTCGTAAGACAGTTGTTTAAACTCCATGCTTACTGCCAATAATTGTTATTAACCAAGCGCTTGTGGTCGAGTGGCGCGAGACGAGTTCGTTGGTCCTAAGGGCCGCGGGTTCGATCCTCCCCCTCAGATACGCCCAAGTGTTTGGCCAGGCAATTGGGTATCTAATTCCCATAGTAACAAATGGGCTGCCTCGCGCCGAGGGGTTAGTCCCCTGGGGGTTGAGATCCCTCCAGGTTAATCAAAAAAAAAAAAAAAAAATAATAATAATTGTTATTTGAACAGTAATTACAGATATCTAATTTATGTTACCCGTTATTTGTTTCTAGTCTCGACTATGATTGCTATATATATACTATATTCGTTTTTTTAAATAGAAACTACGGAACAAATATTATTTGTTAGTGACATAGTGCCCGCGTCTGACAACAATTTGCTTGGCCATGTTACGCGTTTAATCATAAACGATGACTAGATTTTGACCATTTAATCATAAACGATGATATGATGAACCATGGGTCCAATGTGTTCGTTGATTTTACTTTGGTAGCTAGTTTGGTCCCCATTGTTCTCAGCCTCCGTGAGTCTAACCCCTACGAAAATATTGAGTTTTCGGTAAATATTCAATATACTAAAGCTTATGATCTTTAGTGTTGTTTTAAAATTTCTAAACACATTCTACATTTGTATTAATGTATATTAAACTTTTTTTCAAGGTACATGAACATCGTTTTAATTTTTTGTCAATTAATTTAGTAAAACTTCATAATACTCCATAAATTGGTGGACTAACCACTATAAAATCGTTATTTTCTAGAGAAACAGAGACAACAAAAGTTCTAAACTTCTTTGACCTTCATCATATGTTAGCGAAAGATGTAACTATGCATCAAAAAGTATTTTCATATTTTTGAAATTTTCTCAAAATCTATGTGTTAACCAACCCCCCTACAAAAATATTGAATTTTTCAGTAAATGCTCTATATACTGAAAAGCCTATGATCTTTAATGTTGTTTCAAAATTTCTAAACATATTCTACAATTGTATTAATGTATATTAAACTCTCTTTCATGGTACATGGGCATCGTTTTAATTTTTTGTCAATTAATTTAGTAAAACTTCATAATACTCCCTAAATTGGTGGACTTAACCACTATCAAATCGCTATTTTTCTAGAGAAACAGAGACAACAAAAGTTCCAAACCTCTTTGACCTTCATCATATGTCAGTGAAGAATGCAACTTTACATTAAAACATTATTTTCATATTTTTGAAATTTTCTCAAAAATCTATGTGTTTAACCCTACGAAAATATTGAGTTTTTGGTAAATGCTCTATATACTGAAGCCTATGATCATTAGTGTTTTTATAAGTTCTAAACACATTCTGATCGTTTTAATTTTTGTCAATTAATTTAGTAAAACTTCATAATACTCCATAAATTGGTGGACTAACCACTATAAAATCGCTATTTTCTAGAGAAACAGAGACAACAAAAGTTCCAAATCTCTTTGACCTTCATCATATGTTAGCTAAAGATGTAACTATGCATCAAAAGTATTTTTCATATTTTGAAATTTTCTCAAAATCTATGTGTTAACCAACCCCCCTACAAAAATATTGAATTTTTCAGTAAATGCTCTATATACTGAAAAGCCTATGATCTTTAATGTTGTTTCAAAATTTCTAAACATATTCTACAATTGTATTAATGTATATTAAACTCTCTTTCATGGTACATGGGCATCGTTTTAATTTTTTGTCAATTAATTTAGTAAAACTTCATAATACTCCCTAAATTGGTGGACTTAACCACTATCAAATCGCTATTTTTCTAGAGAAACAGAGACAACAAAAGTTCCAAACCTCTTTGACCTTCATCATATGTCAGTGAAGAATGCAACTTTACATTAAAACATTATTTTCATATTTTTGAAATTTTCTCAAAAATCTATGTGTTTAACCCTACGAAAATATTGAGTTTTTCGGTAAATGTTCTATATACAGAAGCCTATGATCATTAGTGTTTTTTTATAAGTTCTAAACACATTCTGATCGCTTTAATTTTTTGTCAACTAATTTAGTAAAACTTCATAATACTCCTTAAATTGATGGACTAACTACTATAAAATCGCTATTTTCTAGAGAAACGGAGACAACAAAAGTTCCAAACCTCTTTGACCTTCATCATATGTTAGTGAAGGATGAAACTATTAATTAAAACAATATTTTCTTATTTTTAAATTTTTATCACAATCTATTGTTAACAATCCCTACAAAAATATTGTTTTTTTTTTGGTAAATGCTCTCTATATACTGAAGCCTATGATCTTTAGTGTTGTTTTAAAATTTCTAAACACATTATACATTTGTATTAATGTATATTAAACTAACTTTCATGGTACATGGGTCTTGTTTTAATTTTTTGTCAATTAATTTAGTAAAACTTCATAATACTCCCTAAATTGGTGGACTTAACCACTATAAAATCGCTATATACTAGAGAAACGGAGACAACAAAAGTTCCAAATCTCTTTGACCTTCATCGTATGTTAGTAAATGATACAACTATGTATAAAAACAGTATTTTCATACTTTGAATTTTTCTCAAAATCTATTTGTTAACCCCTACGAAAATATTGAGTTTTTTGGTAAATGCTCTATATACTGAAGCATATGATCTTTAGTGTTGTTTTAAAATTTCTAAACACACTCTACATTTTTATTAATCTATATTAAACTTCCTTTTTATGGAACATGGACATCATTTTAATTTTTTGTCAATTAATTTAGTAAAACTTCATAACACTCCCTAAATTGATGGATTAACCACTCTAAAATCACTATTTTCTAGAGAAACGGAGACAACAAAAGTTCCAAACCTCTTTGACATTCATCATATGTTACTGAAGGATACAACTATGTATAATAACAGTATTTTTCATATTTTTGAATTTTTCTCAAAATCTATGTTTTAACCCCTACGAAAATATTGAGTTTTTCGGTAAATGTTTTATATACTGAAGCCTATGATCTTTAGTGTTGTTTTAAAATTTCTAAACACATTCTACGTTTGTATTAATGTATAGTAAACTTTATTTTTATGATACATGGACATCATTTTAATTTTTTGTCAATTAATTTAGTAAAACTTCATAATACTCCATAAATTGGTGGACTAACGACTATAAAATCGCTATTCTCTATAAAAACAGAGACAACAAAGGTTCCAAACCTCTTTGACCTTCTTCATATGTTAGTGAATGATGCAACTATGCATTAAAACAATATTTTCATATTTTTGAATTTTTATCAAAATCTTTTGTTAACCACTACGAAAATATTAAAGTTTTCGGTAAATGTTCTATATACTGAAGCATATGATCTTTAGTGTTGTTCTTACACTTCTAAACACATTCTAAATTTGGATTAATGTCTATTAAGCTCTCTTTCATGGTACATAGGCATCGTTTTAATTTTTTTTCAATTAATTTAGTAAAACTTCATAATACTTCCTAAATTGGTGGACTAACCACTATAAAATCACTATTTTCTAGTGAAACGGAGACAGCAAAACTTTCAAATCTCTTTGACCATCATCATATGTTGGTGAAGGATGCAACTTTGAATTAAAACAGTATTTTCATATTTTTGAATTTTTCTCAAAACATATGTGTTAACCCCTACGAAAATATTGAGTTTTTCAATAAATGTTCTATATATTGAAGCCTATAATCTTTAGTATTGTTTTAAAATTTCTAAACACATTCTACATTTGTATTAATGTATATTAAACTCTCTTTCATGGTACATGAACATTGTTTTAATTTTTTGTTAATTAATTTAGTAAAACTCCATAATACTCCCTAAATTGGTGGACTAACCACTATAAAATCGTTATTCTCTAGAAAAACGGCGACAACAAAGGTTCCAAACCTCTTTGACCTTCATAATATGTTAGTAAAGGATGAAACTATGCATTAAAACAATATTTTCATATTTTTGGATTTTTTTCAAAATCTATGTGTTAACCCTACGAAAATATTGAGTTTTTCAATAAATGTTCTATATATTGAAGCCTATAATCTTTAGTATTGTTTTAAAATTTCTAAACACATTCTACATTTGTATTAATGTATATTAAACTCTCTTTCATGGTACATGAACATTGTTTTAATTTTTTGTTAATTAATTTAGTAAAACTCCATAATACTCCCTAAATTGGTGGACTAACCACTATAAAATCGTTATTCTCTAGAAAAACGGCGACAACAAAGGTTCCAAACCTCTTTGACCTTCATAATATGTTAGTAAAGGATGAAACTATGCATTAAAACAATATTTTCATATTTTTGGATTTTTTTCAAAATCTATGTGTTAACCCTACGAAAATATTGAGTTTTTCGGTAAATTTTCTATATACTGAAGCCTATGATCTTTAGTGTTGTTTTAAAATTCCTAAACACATTCTACGTTTGTATTAATGTATATTAAACTTTCTTTTTTATGGTACATGAGCATCGTTTTAATTTTTTGTCAATTAATTTAGTAAAACTTCATAATACTCCATAAATTGGTGGACTAACGACTATAAGATCGCTATTCTCTATAAAAACAGAGACAACAAAGGTTCCAAAACTCTTTGACCTTCGTCATATGTTAGTGAATGATGCAAATATGCATTAAAACATTATTTTCATATTTTTGAATTTTTATCAAAATCTATTGTACCACTACGAAAATATTAAAGTTTTCGGTAAATGCTCTAAATATACTGAAGCATATGATCTTTAGTGTTGTTCTTACACTGCTAAACACATTCTAAATTTGGATTAAAGTCTATTAAGCTCTATTTCATGGTACATGGGCATCGTTTAAATTTTTTGTCAATGAATTTAGTAGAACTTCATAATACTTCCTAAATTGGTGGACTAACCACTATAAAATCGCTATTTTCTAGTGAAACGGAGACAACAAAAGTTTCAAATCTCTATGACCATCATCATATGTTAGTGAATGATGCAACTTTGCATTAAAATAGTATTTTCATATTTTTGAATTTTTCTCAAAATATATGTGTTAACCCCTACGAAAATATTAAGTTTTTCGATAAATGTTCTATATATTGAAGCCTATAATCTTTAGAATTGTTTTAAAATTTCTAAACACATTCTACATTTGTATTAATGTATATTAAACTCTCTTTCATGGTACATGGACCTCGTTTTAATATTTTGTTAATTAATTTAGTAAAACTCCATAATACTCCCTAAATTGGTGGACTAACCACCATAAAATCGTTATTCTCTAGAAAAACGGAGACAACAAAAGGTTCCAAGCCTCTTTGACCTTCATCATATGTTAGTGAAGGATGCAACTATGCATCCAAACAATATTTTCATATTTTTGAATTTTTGTCAAAATCTATTGTTAACCCCTACGAAAATATTGAATTTTTCGGTAAATGCTCTATATACTGAAGCATATTATCTTAAGTGTTGTTCTTAAACTTCTAAACACATTTTAAATTTGCATTAATGTATATTAAGCTCTCTTTCATGGTACATGAGCATCGTTTTAATTTTTTGTCAATTAATTTAGTAAAACTTCATAATACTTTTAAAATTGGTGGACTAACCACTCTAAATCGATGTTCTCTAGAAAAACGGAGACAACAAAGATTCTAAACCTCTTTGACCTTCATCATATGTTAGCGAAGGATGCAACTTTGCATTAAAACAGTATTTTTATATTTTTGAATTTTTCTCAAAATCTATGTGTTAACCCCCTACGAAAATATTGATTTTTTCGGTAAATGCTTTTATATACCGAAGCCTATGATCTTTAGTGTTGTTTTAAAATTTCTAAACACATTCTAAATTTGTATTAATGTACATTAAACCCTATTTCATGGTACATGGGCATTTTTTAATGTTTTGTCACTTAATTTAGTAAGACTTCATAATACTCCTTAAATTTGTGAACTAACCACTCTAAAATCGCTCTTCTCTAGTAAAATAGAGACAACAAAGGTTCCAAACCTCTTTGACCTTAATCGTATGTTAGCGAATGATGCAACTCTGTTTTAAAACAGTATTTTCATATTTTTAAATTTTATATAAAATCTATGTGTTAACACTTACGAAAATATTGATTTTTTCGGTAAATGCGTTATATACCGAAGCCTATGATCTTTAGTATTGTTTTAAAATTTCTAAAAACATTCTACATTTGTATTAATTTATATTAAACTCTCTTTCGCGGTACATGGACATCGTTTTAATTTTTTGTCAATTAATTTAGTAAAACTTCTTAATACTCTCTAAATAGGTGGACTAACCACTATAAAATTGTTATTTTTTAGAGAAACAGAGACAGAAAAAGTTTCAAACTTTTTTGACCTTCATCATATGATAGTGAAGGATGCAAATGTGCATTTAAACATTATTTTCATATTTTTGAATTTTTCTCAAAATCTATGTTTTAACCCCTACGAAAATATTAAATTATTAGGTAAATGTTCTATATTCTGAAGCCTATGATCTTTAGTATTGTTTTAAAATTTCTAAATACATTCTAAATTTGTATTAATGTATATTAAACTCTCTTTCGCGGTACATGGACATCGTTTTAATTTTTTGTCAATTAATTTAGTAAAACTTCTTAATACTCTCTAAATAGGTGGACTAACCACTATAAAATTGTTATTTTTTAGAGAAACAGAGACAGAAAAAGTTTCAAACTTTTTTGACCTTCATCATATGATAGTGAAGGATGCAAATGTGCATTTAAACATTATTTTCATATTTTTGAATTTTTCTCAAAATCTATGTTTTAACCCCTACGAAAATATTAAATTATTCGGTAAATGTTCTATATTCTGAAGCCTATGATATTTAATGTTGTTTTAAAATTTCTAAACACATTCTACATTTGGATTAATGTATATTAAACTCTCTTTCGTGGTACATGGACATCGTTTTAATTTGTTGTCAATTAATTTATTAAAACTTCATAATACTCCCTAAATTGGTGGACTAACCACTGTAAAATCACTATTTTCTAGAGAAACGAAGATAACAAGAGTTCCAAACCTCTTTAACCTTAATCATATGTTAGTGAAAGATGCAACTATGCATTTATACAGTATTTTCATATTTTTGAATTTTTCTCAAAGTCTATGTGTTAATGCTACGAAAATATAAATTTTCCGCTAAATGCTCTATATACTGAAGCCTATGATCTCTCCTGTTGTTTTAAAATTTCTAAGCACATACTAAATTTGTATTAATGTATATTAAACTTTATTTTTATGGTACATAGACATCGTTTTCATTTTTTGTCAATTAAATTAGTAAAACTTCATAATATATACTCCCTAAATTGGTGGACTAAAAACCATAAAATCGCTATTTTCTAGTGAAATGGAGACAACAAAAGTTTCAAACCTCTTTGAACTTCATCATATGTTAGTGAATCATGCATCTATGCATTAAAATAGTATTTTCATGTTTTTGAATTTTTCTCAAAATCTATATGTTCAGTAAATATTGAGTTATTCAGTAAATGTTCTATATACTGAAGCCAATGATTTTAAAGTTGTTTTTAAACTTCTAAACACATTCTAAATTTGGATTAATGTATATTCAGCTCTCTTTCATGGTACATGAAGATCATTTTAATTTTTTTGTCAATTAATTTAGTAAAATTTCATAATACTCCCTAAATTGGTGGACTAACCACTCTAAAATCGCTATTCTCTTGTAAAATGGAGACAACAAAGGTTACAAACCTCTTTGACTTCATCGTATGTTAGTGAATGATGCAACTATGTATTAAAACAGTATTTTCATATTTTTAAATTTTTCTCAAAATCAATGTGTTAACCCCTACGAAAATATTGATTTTTTGGTAAATGCTTTATATACCGAAGCCTATGATCTTTAGTGTTGTTTTAGAATTTATAAACACATTCTAAATTTGTATTAATGTATATTAAACCCTCTTTCATGGCACATGGGCATTATTTTAATTTTTTGTCAATTAATTTAGTAAAACTTCATAATACTCCCTAAATTGGTGGACTAACCCATATAAAATCTCTATTTTATAGTGAAACGGAGACAACAAAAGTTCCAAATCACTTTGACCTTCATCATATGTTAGTGAAGGATGCAACTATGCATTAAAAAAGTATTTTCATGTTTTTGAATTTTTCTCAAAATCTATGTGTTAACCCATACGAAAATATTGATTTTTTCGGTAAATGCTCTATATACTGAAGCCTATGATCTTTAGTGTTGTTTTAAATTTTATAAATATGTTCTACATTTGTATTAATGTATATTAAAATTTCTTTTTAGGAACATGGACACCGTTTTCATTTTTTGTCAATTAATATTGTAAAACTTCATAATACTCCCAAAATTGGTGGATTAACTGAAGCCGATGATCTTTAGTGTTGTTTTAAAATTTCTAAACACATTCTAAATTTGTGTTAATGTATATTAAACCCTCTTTCATGGTACATGGACATTGTTTTAATTTTTTGTCAATTAATTTAGTAAAACTTCATAGAACTCCCTAAATTGGTGGACTAACCTCTCTAAAATCGCTATTCTCTAGTAAAATAGAGACAACAAAGGTTCCAAACCTCTTTGACCTTCATCGTATGTTAGTGAATGATGCAACTATGTATTAAAACAGTATTTTCATAATCTATGTGTTAACCCCTACGAAAATATTGATTTTTTCGGTAGATGCTTTATATACCGAAGCCTATGATCTTTAGTGTTGTTTTAAAATTTCTAAATACATTCTAAATTTATATTAATGTATATTAGACCCCCTTTCATGGTACATGGGCATTGTTTTAATTTTTTCTCAATTAATATAGTATAACTTTATAATACTCCCTAAATTGGTAAACTAACCACTATAAAATCGCTATTTTCTAGTGAAACGGAGACAACAAATGTTCCAAACCTCTTTGACCTTCATCGTATGTTAGTGAATGATGCAACTATGTATTAAAACAGCATTTTCATATTTTTAATTTTTTCTCAAAATCTATGTACCCCTACGAAAATATTGATTTTTCGGTAAATGCTTTATATACCGAAGCCTATGATATTTAGTGTTGTTTTAAAATTTCTAAACACATTCTAAATTTGTATTAATGTATATTAAACCCTCTTACATGGTACATGGGCATTGTTTTAATTTTTTGTCAATTAATTTAGTAAAAGTTCATAATACTCCTTAAATTGGTGGACTAACCACTCTAAAATTGCTATTCTCTAGTAAGATGGAGACAACAAAGGTTCCAAACCTCTTTGACCTTCATCGTATGTTAGTGAATGATGCAACTATGTATTAAAACAGTATTTTCATATTTTTAATTTTTTCTCAAAATCTATGTGTTAACCCCTACGAAAATATTGATTTTTTCGGTAAATGCTTTATATACCGAAGCCTATGATCTTTAGTGTTGTTTTAAAATTTCTAAACACATTCTAAATTTTTATTAATGTATATTAAACCCTCTTTCATGGTACATGAGCATTGTTTTAATTTTTTGTCAATTAATTTAGTAAAACTTCATAATACTCCCTAAATTGGTGGACTAACCACTATAAAATCGCTATTTTCTAGTGAAATGGAGACAAAAAAGGTTCCAAACCTCTTTGACCTTCATCGATATGTTAGTGAATGATGCAACTATGCATTAAAATAGTATTTTCATGTTTTTGAATTTTTCTCAAAATCTATGTGCCTCTGAAAATATTGATTTTTAGGTAAATGCTCTATATACTGAAGCCTATGATCTTTAGTGTTGTTTTAAAATTTCTAAACACATTCTAAATTTTTATTAATGTATATTAAACCCTCTTTCATGGTACATGAGCATTGTTTTAATTTTTGTCAATTAATTTAGTAAAACTTCATAATACTCCCTAAATTGGTGGACTAACCACTATAAAATCGCTATTTTCTAGTGAAATGGAGACAAAAAAGGTTCCAAACCTCTTTGACCTTCATCGTATGTTAGCGAATGATGCAACTATACATTAAAACAGTATTTTAATAGTTTTAAATTTTTCTCAAAATCTATGTGCCTACGAAAATATTGATTTTTTTCGGTAAAAGCTTTTATATACCGAAGCCTATGATCTTTAGTGTTGTTTTAAAATTTCTAAACACATTCTAAATCTTTATTAATGTATATTAAACCCTCTTTCATGGTACATGGGCTTTATTTTAATTTTTTGTCAATTAATTTATTAAAACTTCATAATACTCCTTAAATTGGTGAACTAACCACTCTAAAATCGCTATTCTCTAGTAAAATAGAGACAACAAAGGTTCCAAACCTCTGTGACCTTCTTCGTATATTAGTCAATGATGCAACTATGTATTAGAACAGTATTTTCATATTTTTAAATAAATTTCAAAATCTATGTGTTAACCCCTACAAAAATATTGATTTTTTCGGTAAATGCGTTATATACCGAAGCCTATGATCTTTAGTGTTGTTTTAAAATTTTTAAACACATTCTAAATTTGTATTTATGTATATTAAACCCTCTTTCATGGTACATGGGCATTGTTTTAATTTTTTGTCAATTAATTTAGTAAAACTTCGTAATACTCCCTAAATTGGTGGACTAACCACTCTAAAATCATTATTCTCTAGTAAAATGGAGACAACAAAGGTTCCAAACCTCTTTGACCTTCATCTTATGTTAGTGAATGATGCAACTATGTATTAAAACAGTATTTTCATATTTTAAAATTTTTCTCAAAATCTATGTGTTTTAAAATTTCTAAACACATTCTAAATTTTTATTAATGTATATTAAACCCTCTTTCATGGTACATGGGCATTTTTTTAATTTTTTGTCAATTAATTTAGTAAAACTTCGTAATACTCCCTAAATTGGTGGACTAACCACTCTAAAATCATTATTCTCTAGTAAAATGGAGACAACAAAGGTTCCAAACCTCTTTGACCTTCTTCGTATGTTAGTGAATAATAAAACTATGTATTAAAACAGTATTTTCATATTTTTAATTTTTTTTCAAAATCTATGTGTTAACCCCTACGAAAATATTGATTTTTAGGTAAATGCTTTATATACGAAGCCTATGATCTTTAGTGTTAGTTTTAAAATTTCTAAACACATTCTAAATTTTTATTAATGTATATTAAACCCTTTTTCATGGTACATGAGCACTGTTTTAATTTTTTGTCAATTAATTTAGTAAAACTTCATAATACTCCCTAAATTGGTGGACTAACCACTATAAAAACGCTATTTTCTAGTGAAACAGAGACAACAAAGGTTCCAAACCTCTTTGACCTTCATCGTATGTTAGTAAATGATACAACTATGTATAAAAACAGTATTTTCATACTTTGAATTTTTCTCAAAATCTATTTGTTAACCCCTACGAGAATATTGAGTTTTTTGGTAAATGCTCTATATACTGAAGCATATGATCTTTAGTGTTGTTTTAAAATTTCTAAACACACTCTACATTTTTATTAATGTATATTAAACTTTCTTTTATGGAACATGGACATCATTTTAATTTTTGTCAATTAATTTAGTAAAACTTCATAATACTCCCTAAATTGGTGGACTAACCACTATAAAATCACTATTTTCTAGAGAAACGGAGACAACAAATGTTCCAAACCTCTTTGACCTTCATCATATGTTAGTGAATGATGCAACTATGTATTAAAACAGTATTTTCATATTTTTGAATTTTTCTCAAAATCTATGTGTTAACCCCTACTGAAAATATTGAGTTTTTGGTAAATGCTCTATATACTGAAGCCTATGATCTTTAGTGTTGTTTTAAAATTTCTAAACACATTCTAAATTTTTATTAATGTATATTAAACCCTTTTTCATGGTACATGAGCACTGTTTTAATTTTTTGTCAATTAATTTAGTAAAACTTCATAATACTCCCTAAATTGGTGGACTAACCACTATAAAAACGCTATTTTCTAGTGAAACAGAGACAACAAAGGTTCCAAACCTCTTTGACCTTCATCATATGTTAGTAAATGATACAACTATGTATAAAAACAGTATTTTCATACTTTGAATTTTTCTCAAAATCTATTTGTTAACCCCTACTGAAAATATTGAGTTTTTGGTAAATGCTCTATATACTGAAGCATATGATCTTTAGTGTTGTTTTAAAATTTCTAAACACATTCTAAATTTTTATTAATGTATATTAAACTTTCTTTTATGGAACATGGACATCATTTTAATTTTTTGTCAATTAATTTAGTAAAACTTCATAACACTCCCTAAATTGATGGATTAACCACTATAAAATCACTATTTTCTAGAGAAACGGAGACAACAAAAGTTCCAAACCTCTTTAACCTTCATCATATGTTAGTGAAGGATGCAACTATGCATTAAAACAGTATTTTCATATTTTTAATTTTTTTCAAAATCTATGTGTTAACCCCTCTGAAAATATTGAGTTTTTGGTAAATGCTCTATATACTGAAGCCTATGATCTTTAATGTTATTTTAAAATTTTTAAACACATACTAAATTTGTATTAATGCATATTAAACTTTATTTTCATGGTACATGGGCATCGTTTTAATTTTTGTCAATTAATTTAGTAAAATTCATAATACTCCATAAATTGGTGGACTAACCACTATAAAATCGTTATTTTCTAGAGAAACGGAGACAACAAAAGTTCCAAACCTCTTTGACCTTCATCATATGTTAGTGAATGATGCAACTATGTATTAAAACAGTATTTTCATATTTTTAAATAAATTTCAAAATCTATGTGTTAACCAACCCCTACAAAAATATTGATTTTTAGGTAAATGCTTTATATACGAAGCCTATGATCTTTAATGTTGTTTCAAAATTTCTAAACACATTCTAAATTTGTATTAATGTATATTAAACCCTTTTTCATGGTACATGGGCATCGTTTTAATTTTTGTCAATTAATTTAGTAAAACTTCATAATACTCCTAAATTGGTGGACTAACCACTATAAAATCGCTATTTTCTAGTGAAACAGAGACAACAAAAGTTCCAAACCTCTTTGACCTTCATCATATGTAGTGAAGAATGCAACTTTACATTAAAACATTATTTTCATATTTTTGAAATTTTCTCAAAATCTATGTGTTAACCCCTACGAAAATATTGAGTTTTTCGGTAAATGTTCTATATACGAAGCCTATGATCTTTAGTGTTGTTTTAAAATTTCTAAACACATTCTGATCGCTTTAATTTTTGTCAATTAATTTAGTAAAACTTCATAATACTCCTTAAATTGATGGACTAACTACTATAAAATCGCTATTTTCTAGTGAAACGGAGACAACAAAGTTTCAAATCTCTTTGACCTTCATCATATGTTAGTGAATGATGCAACTATGCATTAAAACAGTACTTTCATGTTTTTGATTTTTTTTCAAAATCTATGTGCCTACGAAAATATTGAGTTATTCGGTAAATATTCTATATACTGAAGCCTATGATCTTTAAAGTTGTTTTAAAATTTCTAAACACATTCTAAATTTGTCTTAATGTATATTAAACCCTCTTTCATGGTACATGGACATTGTTTTAATTTTTTGTCAATTAATTTAGTAAAACTTCATAGTACTCCCTAAATTGGTGGACTAACCTCTCTAAAATCGCTATTCTCTAGTAAAATAGAGACAACAAAGGTTCCAAACCTCTTTGACATTCATCGTATGTTAGTGAATGATGCAACTATGTTTAAATCAGTATTTTCATATTTTTAATTTTTTTTCATAATCTATGTGTTAACCCCTACGAAAATATTGATTTTTTCGGTAGATGCTTTATATACCGAAGCCTATGATCTTTAGTGTTGTTTTAAAATTTCTAAATACATTCTAAATTTATATTAATGTATATTAGACCCCCTTTCATGGTACATGAGCATTGTTTTAATTTTTTCTCAATTAATATAGTATAACTTTATAATACTCCCTAAATTGGTAAACTAACCACTATAAAATCGCTATTTTCTAGTGAAACGGAGACAACAAATGTTCCAAACCTCTTTGACCTTCATCGTATGTTAGTGAATGATGCAACTATGTATTAAAACAGTATTTTCATATTTTTAATTTTTTCTCAAAATCTATGTACCCCTACGAAAATATTGATTTTTCGGTAAATGCTTTATATACCGAAGCCTATGATATTTAGTGTTGTTTTAAAATTTCTAAACACATTCTAAATTTGTATTAATGTATATTAAACTCTCTTTCATGGTACATGGGCATTGTTTTAATTTTTTGTCAATTAATTTATTAAAACTTCATAATACTCCTTAAATTGGTGAACTAACCACTCTAAAATCGCTATTCTCTAGTAAAATAGAGACAACAAAGGTTCCAAACCTCTTTGACCTTATTCGTATATTAGTCAATGATGCAACTATGTATTAGAACAGTATTTTCATATTTTTAAATAAATTTCAAAATCTATGTGTTAACCCCTACAAAAATATTGATTTTTCGGTAAATGCTTTATATACCGAAGCCTATGATATTTAGTGTTGTTTTAAAATTTCTAAACACATTCTAAATTTGTATTAATGTATATTAAACTCTCTTTCATGGTACATGGGCATTGTTTTAATTTTTTGTCAATTAATTTATTAAAACTTCATAATACTCCTTAAATTGGTGAACTAACCACTCTAAAATCGCTATTCTCTAGTAAAATAGAGACAACAAAGGTTCCAAACCTCTTTGACCTTATTCGTATATTAGTCAATGATGCAACTATGTATTAGAACAGTATTTTCATATTTTTAAATAAATTTCAAAATCTATGTGTTAACCCCTACAAAAATATTGATTTTTTCGGTAAATGCGTTATATACCGAAGCCTATGATCTTTAGTGTTGTTTTAAAATTTTTAAACACATTCTAAATTTGTATTTATGTATATTAAACCCTCTTTCATGGTATATGGGCATTGTTTTAATTTTTTGTCAATTAATCTAGTAAACTTAATTAATACTCCCTAAATTGGTGGACTAACCACTATAAAATTGCTATTTTTTAGTGAAACGGAGACAACAAAGGTTCCAAACCTCTTTGACCTTCATCTTATGTTAGTGAATGATGCAACTATGTATTAAAACAGTATTTTCATATTTTAAAATTTTTCTCAAAATCTATGTGTTTTAAAATTTCTAAACACATTCTAAATTTTTATTAATGTATATTAAACCCTCTTTCATGGTACATGGGCATTTTTTTAATTTTTTGTCAATTAATTTAGTAAAACTTCGTAATAATCCCTAAATTGGTGGACTAACCACTCTAAAATCATTATTCTCTAGTAAAATGGAGACAACAAATGTTCCATACCTCTTTGATCTTCTTCGTATGTTAGTGAATAATAAAACTATGTATTAAAACAGTATTTTCATATTTTTAATTTTTTTTCAAAATCTATGTGTTAACCCCTACGAAAATATAGATTTTTTCGGTAAATGCTTTATATACCGAAGCCTATGATCTTTAGTGTTAGTTTTAAAATTTCTAAACACATTCTAAATTTTTATTAATGTATATTAAACCCTTTTTCATGGTACATGAGCACTGTTTTAATTTTTTGTCAATTAATTTAGTAAAACTTCATAATACTCCCTAAATTGGTGGACTAACCACTATAAAAACGCTATTTTCTAGTGAAACAGAGACAACAAAGGTTCCAAACCTCTTTGACCTTCATCGTATGTTAGTAAATGATACAACTATGTATAAAAACAGTATTTTCATACTTTGAATTTTTCTCAAAATCTATTTGTTAACCCCTACGAAAATATTGAGTTTTTTGGTAAATGCTCTATATACTGAAGCATATGATCTTTAGTGTTGTTTTAAAATTTCTAAACACACTCTACATTTTTATTAATCTATATTAAACTTCCTTTTTATGGAACATGGACATCATTTTAATTTTTTGTCAATTAATTTAGTAAAACTTCATAACACTCCCTAAATTGATGGATTAACCACTATAAAATCACTATTTTCTAGAGAAACGGAGACAACAAAAGTTCCAAACCTCTTTAACCTTCATCATATGTTAGTGAAAGATGCAACAATGCATTTAAAAAGTATTTTCATATTTTTGAATTTTTCTCAAAATCTATGTGTTAACCGCTACGAAAATATAGATTTTTTCCGGTAAATGCTCTATATACTGAAGCCTATGATCTTTAATGTTATTTTAAAATTTCTAAACACATACTAAATTTGTATTAATGCATATTAAACTTTATTTTCATGGTACATGAGCATTGTTTTAATTTTTTGTCAATTAATTTAGTAAAACTTCATAATACTTCCTAAATTGGTGGACTAACCACTATAAAATCGCTATTTTCTAGTGAAATGGAGACAATAAAGGTTCCAAACCTCTTTGACCTTCATCGTATGTTAGCGAATGATGCAACTATATATTAAAACAGTATTTTAATAATTTTTAATTTTTTCTCAAAATCTATGTGCCTACGAAAATATTGATTTTTTCGGTAAAAGCTTTTATATACCGAAGCCTATGATCTTTAGTGTTGTTTTAAAATTTCTAAACACATTCTAAATTTGTATTAATGTATATTAAACCCTCTTTCATGGTACATGGGCATTGTTTTAATTTTTTGTCAATTAATTTAGTAAAACTTCATAATACTCCTTAAATTGGTGAACTAACCACTCTAAAATTGCTATTCTCTAGTAAAATAGAGACAACAAAGGTTCCAAACCTCTTTGATCTTCTTCGTATGTTAGTCAATGATGCAACTATGTATTAAAACAGTATTTTCATATTTTTAAAAAAATTTCAAAATCTATGTGTTAACCCCTACAAAAATATTGATTTTTTCGGTAAATGCGTTATATACCGAAGCCTATGATCTTTAGTGTTGTTTTAAAATTTCTAAATACATTCTAAATTTATATTAATGTATATTAGACCCCCTTTCATGGTACATGAGCATTGTTTTAATTTTTTCTCAATTAATATAGTATAACTTTATAATACTCCCTAAATTGGTAAACTAACCACTATAAAATCGCTATTTTCTAGTGAAACGGAGACAACAAATGTTCCAAACCTCTTTGACCTTCATCGTATGTTAGTGAATGATGCAACTATGTATTAAAACAGTATTTTCATATTTTTAATTTTTTCTCAAAATCTATGTACCCCTACGAAAATATTGATTTTTCGGTAAATACTTTATATACCGAAGCCTATGATATTTAGTGTTGTTTTAAAATTTCTAAACACATTCTAAATTTGTATTAATGTATATTAAACTCTCTTTCATGGTACATGGGCATTGTTTTAATTTTTTGTCAATTAATTTATTAAAACTTCATAATACTCCTTAAATTGGTGAACTAACCACTCTAAAATCGCTATTCTCTAGTAAAATAGAGACAACAAAGGTTCCAAACCTCTTTGACCTTATTCGTATATTAGTCAATGATGCAACTATGTATTAGAACAGTATTTTCATATTTTTAAATAAATTTCAAAATCTATGTGTTAACCCCTACAAAAATATTGATTTTTTCGGTAAATGCGTTATATACCGAAGCCTATGATCTTTAGTGTTGTTTTAAAATTTTTAAACACATTCTAAATTTGTATTTATGTATATTAAACCCTCTTTCATGGTATATGGGCATTGTTTTAATTTTTTGTCAATTAATCTAGTAAACTTAATTAATACTCCCTAAATTGGTGGACTAACCACTATAAAATTGCTATTTTTTAGTGAAACGGAGACAACAAAGGTTCCAAACCTCTTTGACCTTCATCTTATGTTAGTGAATGATGCAACTATGTATTAAAACAGTATTTTCATATTTTAAAATTTTTCTCAAAATCTATGTGTTTTAAAATTTCTAAACACATTCTAAATTTTTATTAATGTATATTAAACCCTCTTTCATGGTACATGGGCATTTTTTTAATTTTTTGTCAATTAATTTAGTAAAACTTCGTAATAATCCCTAAATTGGTGGACTAACCACTCTAAAATCATTATTCTCTAGTAAAATGGAGACAACAAAGGTTCCATACCTCTTTGATCTTCTTCGTATGTTAGTGAATAATAAAACTATGTATTAAAACAGTATTTTCATATTTTTAATTTTTTTTCAAAATCTATGTGTTAACCCCTACGAAAATATAGATTTTTTCGGTAAATGCTTTATATACCGAAGCCTATGATCTTTAGTGTTAGTTTTAAAATTTCTAAACACATTCTAAATTTTTATTAATGTATATTAAACCCTTTTTCATGGTACATGAGCACTGTTTTAATTTTTTGTCAATTAATTTAGTAAAACTTCATAATACTCCCTAAATTGGTGGACTAACCACTATAAAAACGCTATTTTCTAGTGAAACAGAGACAACAAAGGTTCCAAACCTCTTTGACCTTCATCGTATGTTAGTAAATGATACAACTATGTATTAAAACAGTATTTTCATACTTTGAATTTTTCTCAAAATCTATTTGTTAACCCCTACGAAAATATTGAGTTTTTTGGTAAATGCTCTATATACTGAAGCATATGATCTTTAGTGTTGTTTTAAAATTTCTAAACACACTCTACATTTTTATTAATCTATATTAAACTTCCTTTTTATGGAACATGGACATCATTTTAATTTTTTGTCAATTAATTTAGTAAAACTTCATAACACTCCCTAAATTGATGGATTAACCACTATAAAATCACTATTTTCTAGAGAAACGGAGACAACAAAAGTTCCAAACCTCTTTAACCTTCATCATATGTTAGTGAAAGATGCAACAATGCATTTAAAAAGTATTTTCATATTTTTGAATTTTTCTCAAAATCTATGTGTTAACCGCTACGAAAATATAGATTTTTTCCGGTAAATGCTCTATATACTGAAGCCTATGATCTTTAATGTTATTTTAAAATTTCTAAACACATACTAAATTTGTATTAATGCATATTAAACTTTATTTTCATGGTACATGAGCATTGTTTTAATTTTTTGTCAATTAATTTAGTAAAACTTCATAATACTTCCTAAATTGGTGGACTAACCACTATAAAATCGCTATTTTCTAGTGAAATGGAGACAATAAAGGTTCCAAACCTCTTTGACCTTCATCGTATGTTAGCGAATGATGCAACTATATATTAAAACAGTATTTTAATAATTTTTAATTTTTTTCAAAATCTATGTGTTAACCCTCTGAAAATATTGATTTTTTCGTAAATGCTCTATATACTGAAGCCTATGATCTTTAGTGTTAGTTTTAAAATTTCTAAACACATTCTAAATTTGTATTAATGTACATTAAACCCTATTTCATGGTACATGAGCACTGTTTTAATTTTTGTCAATTAATTTAGTAAAACTTCATAATACTCCTAAATTGGTGGACTAACCACTATAAAATTGCTATTCTCTAGTAAAATAGAGACAACAAAGGTTCCAAACCTCTTTGACCTTCATCGTATGTTAGTGAATGATGCAACTATGTATTAAAACAGTATTTTCATATTTTTAATTTTTTCTCAAAATCAATGTGTTAACCCCTACGAAAATATTGATTTTTTGGTAAATGCTTTATATACGAAGCCTATGATCTTTAGTGTTGTTTTAGAATTTATAAACACATTCTAAATTTGTATTAATGTATATTAAACCCTCTTTCATGGCACATGGGCATTATTTTAATTTTTGTCAATTAATTTAGTAAAACTTCATAATACTCCTAAATTGGTGGACTAACCCATATAAAATCTCTATTTTATAGTGAAGCGGAGACAACAAAAGTTCCAAATCACTTTGACCTTCATCATATGTTAGTGAAGGATGCAACTATGCATTAAAAAGTATTTTCATATTTTTGAATTTTTCTCAAAATCTATGTGTTAACCGCTACTGAAAATATAGATTTTTCCTAAATGCTCTATATACTGAAGCCTATGATCTTTAATGTTATTTTAAAATTTCTAAACACATACTAAATTTGTATTAATGCATATTAAACTTTATTTTCATGGTACATGGGCATTGTTTTAATTTTTCTCAATTAATATAGTATAACTTTATAATACTCCCTTAATTGGTGGACTAACCACTATAAAATTGCTATTTTCTAGTGAAACGGAGACAACAAAGGTTCCAAACCTCTTTGACCTTCATCGTATGTTAGAGAATGATGCAACTATGTATTAAAACAGTATTTTCATATTTTTAAAATATTCTCAAAATCTATGTGTTAACCCCTACTTAAAATATTGATTTTTCGGTAAATGCTTTATATACCGAAGCTTATGATCTTTAGTGTTATTTTAAAATTTCTAAACACATTCTAAATTTTTATTAATGTATATTAAACCCTCTTTCATGGTACATGGGCATTGTTTTAATTTTTTGTCAATTAATTTAGTAAAACTTCGTAATACTCCCTAAATTGGTGGACTAACCACTCTAAAATAGTCATTCTCTAGTAAAATGGAGACAACAAAGGTTCCAAACCTCTTTGACCTTCATCGTATGTTAGTGAATGATACAACTATGTATTAAAACAGTATTTTCATATTTTTAATTTTTTTTTCAAAATCTATGTGTTAACCCCTACGAAAATATAAATTTTTTTCAGTAAATGCTTTATATACCGAAGCCTATGATCTTTAGTGTTAGTTTTAAAATTTCTAAACACATTCTAAATTTTTATTAATGTATATTAAACCCTTTTATGGTACATGAGCATTGTTTTAATTTTTGTCAATTAATTTAGTAAAACTTCATAATACTCCCTAAATTGTTGGAATAACCACTATAAAATCGCTATTTTCTAGTGAAACAGAGACAACAAAGGTTCCAAACCTCTTTGACCTTCATCGTATGTTAGTGAATCATGAAAGTATTTATTAAAACAGTATTTTCTTATTTTTAAATTTTTCTCCAAATCTGTGTGTTAACCCCCTACGAAAATATTGATTTTTCGATAAATGCTTTTATATATCGAAGCCTATGATCTTTAGTGTTGTTTAAAAATTTCTAAACACATTCTAAATTTGTATTAATGTATATTAAACCCTCTTTCATGGTACATGGACATTGTTTTAATTTTTGTCAATTAATTTAGTAAAACTTCATAATACTCCCTAAATTGGTGGACTAACCACTATAAAATCACTATTTTCTAGAGAAACGGAGACAACAAAAGTTCCAAACCTCTTTGACATTCATCGTATGTTAGTAAATGATACAACTATGTATAAAACAGTATTTTCATACTTTGAATTTTTCTCAAAATCTATTTGTTAACCCCTACGAGAATATTGAGTTTTTTGGTAAATGCTCTATATACTGAAGCATATGATCTTTAGTGTTGTTTTAAAATTTCTAAACACACTCTACATTTTTATTAATGTATATTAAACTTTCTTTTTATGGTACATGAGCATCATTTTAATTTTTTGTCAATTAATTTAGTAAAACTTCATAACACTCCCTAAATTGATGGATTAACCACTATAAAATCACTATTTTCTAGAGAAACGGAGACAACAAAAGTTCCAAACCTCTTTAACCTTCATCATATGTTAGTGAAAGATGCAACAATGCATTTAAAAAGTATTTTCATATTTTTGAATTTTTCTCAAAATCTATGTGTTAAGCGCTACGAAAATATAGATTTTTTCCGGTAAATGCTCTATATACTGAAGCCTATGATCTTTAATGTTATTTTAAAATTTTTAAACACATACTAAATTTGTATTAATGCATATTAAACTTTATTTTTATGGTACATGGACATCGTTTTAATTTTTTGTCAATTAATTTAGTAAAAATTCATAATACTCCATAAATTGGTTGACTAACCACTATAAAATTGCTATTTTCTAGTGAAACGGAGACAACAAAAGTTTCAAATCTCTTTGACCTTCATCATATGTTAGTGAAGGATGCAACTATGCATTAAAACAGTACTTTCATGTTTTTGATTTTTTTTCAAAATCTATGTGCCTCTGAAAATATTGATTTTTTAGGTAAATGCTTTATATACGAAGCCTATGATCTTTAGTGTTGTTTTAAAATTTCTAAACACATTCTAAATTTGTATTAATGTATATTAAACCCTCTTTCATGGTACATGGGCATTGTTTTAATTTTTGTCAATTAATTTAGTAAAACTTCATAATACTCCTTAAATTGGTGGACTAACCACTATAAAATTGCTATTTTCTAGTGAAACAGAGACAACAAAGGTTCCAAACCTCTTTGACCTTCATCGTATGTTAGTGAATGATGCAACTATGTATTAAAACAGTATTTTCATATTTTAAAATATTCTCAAAATCTATGTGTTAACCCTACGAAAATATTGATTTTTTGGTAAATGCTTTATATACGAAGCCTATGATCTTTAGTGTTGTTTTAAAATTTCTAAACACATTCTAAATTTGTATTAATGTATATTAAACCCTCTTTCATGGTACATGGGCATTGTTTTAATTTTTCTCAATTAATATAGTATAACTTTATAATACTCCCTAAATTGGTGGACTAACCACTATAAAATTGCTATTTTCTAGTGAAGCGGAGACAACAAAGGTTCCAAACCTCTTTGACCTTCATCGTATGTTAGTGAATGATGCAACTATGTATTAAAACAGTATTTTCATATTTTTAAAATATTCTCAAAATCTATGTGTTAACCCCTACGAAAATATAGATTTTTCGGTAAATGCTTTATATACCGAAGCTTATGATCTTTAGTGTTATTTTAAAATTTCTAAACACATTCTAAATTTTTATTAATGTATATTAAACCCTCTTTCATGGTACATGGGCATTGTTTTAATTTTTTGTCAATTAATTTAGTAAAACTTCGTAATACTCCCTAAATTGGTGGACTAACCACTCTAAAATAGTCATTCTCTAGTAAAATGGAGACAACAAAGGTTCCAAACCTCTTTGACCTTCATCGTATGTTAGTGAATGATACAACTATGTATTAAAACAGTATTTTCATATTTTTAATTTTTTTCAAAATCTATGTGTTAACCCTACGAAAATATTGATTTTTTCGTAAATGCTTTATATACCGAAGCCTATGATCTTTAGTGTTAGTTTTAAAATTTCTAAACACATTCTAAATTTTTATTAATGTATATTAAACCCCTTTTTATGGTACATGAGCATTGTTTTAATTTTTTGTCAATTAATTTAGTAAAACTTCATAATACTCCCTAAATTGTTGGAATAACCACTATAAAATCGCTATTTTCTAGTGAAACAGAGACAACAAAGGTTCCAAACCTCTTTGACCTTCATCGTATGTTAGTGAATCATGAAAGTATTTATTAAAACAGTATTTTCTTATTTTTAAATTTTTCTCCAAATCTGTGTGTTAACCCCCTACGAAAATATTGATTTTTCGATAAATGCTTTTATATATCGAAGCCTATGATCTTTAGTGTTGTTTAAAAATTTCTAAACACATTCTAAATTTGTATTAATGTATATTAAACCCTCTTTCATGGTACATGGACATTGTTTTAATTTTTTGTCAATTAATTTAGTAAAACTTCATATTACTCCCTAAATTGGTGGACTAACCACTATAAAATCGTTATTTTCTTGAGAAACGGATACAACAAAAGTTCCAAGCCTCTTTGACATTCATCATATGTTAGCAAAGGATACAACTATGTATAAAAACAGTATTTTCATACTTTGAATTTTTCTCAAAATCTATTTGTTAACCCCTACGAAAATATTGAGTTTTTTGGTAAATGCTCTATATATTGAAGCATATGATATTTAGTGTTGTTTTAAAATTTCTAAACACACTCTACATTTTTATTAATGTATATTAAACTTTCTTTTTATGGTACATGAGCATCATTTTAATTTTTTGTCAATTAATTTAGTAAAACTTCATAACACTCCCTAAATTGATGGATTAACCACTATAAAATCACTATTTTCTAGAGAAACGGAGACAACAAAAGTTCCAAACCTCTTTAACCTTCATCATATGTTAGTGAAATATGCAACAATGCATTTAAAAAGTATTTTCATATTTTTGAATTTTTCTCAAAATCTATGTGTTGACCGCTACGAAAATATAGATTTTTCCGGTAAATGCTCTATATACTGAAGCCTATGATCTTTAATGTTATTTTAAAATTTCTAAACACATACTAAATTTGTATTAATGCATATTAAACTTTATTTTTATGGTACATGGACATCTTTTTAATTTTTTGTCAATTAATTTAGTAAAAATTCATAATACTCCATAAATCGATGGACTAACCACTATAAAATCGCTATTTTCTAGTGAAACGGAGACAACAAAAGTTTCAAATCTCTTTGACCTTCATCATATGTTAGTGAATCATGAAAGTATTTATTAAAACAGTATTTTCTTATTTTTAATTTTTCTCAAAATCTATGTGTTAACCCCTACTGAAAATATTGATTTTTTCGTAAATGCTTTATATATCGAAGCCTATGATCTTTAGTGTTGTTTTAAAATTTCTAAACACATTCTAAATTTGTATTAATGTATATTAAACCCTCTTTCATGGTACATGGACATTGTTTTAATTTTTTGTCAATTAATTTAGTAAAACTTCATAACACTCCCTAAATTGATGGATTAACCACTATAAAATCACTATTTTCTAGAAGCGGAGACAACAAAAGTTCCAAACCTCTTTAACCTTCATCATATGTTAGTGAAATATGCAACAATGCATTTAAAAGTATTTTCATATTTTTGAATTTTTCTCAAAATCTATGTGTTGACCATTCTGAAAATATAGATTTTTCGGTAAATGCTTATATACGAAGCCTATGATCTTTAATGTTATTTTAAAATTTCTAAACACATACTAAATTTGTATTAATGCATATTAAACTTTATTTTTATGGTACATGGACATCTTTTTAATTTTTTGTCAATTAATTTAGTAAAATTCATAATACTCCCTAAATTGGTGGACTAACCACTATAAAATCGCTATTTTCTAGTGAAACGGAGACAACAAAAGTTCCAAACCTCTTTGACCTTCATCATATGTTAGTGAATGATGCAACTATGTATTAAAACAGTATTTTCATATTTTTAATTTTTTTCAAAATCTATGTGCCTAGAAAATATTGAGTTTTTGGTAAATGCTCTATATACTGAAGCCTATGATCTTTAAAGTTGATTTAAAATTTCTAAACACATTCTACATTAGTATTCATGTATATTAAACACTCTTTCGTGGTACATAGGCATCGTTTTAATTTGTTGTCAATTAATTTAGTATAACTTCATAATACTCTTAAAATTGGTGGACTAACCTTTGTAAAATCACTATTTTCTAGAGAAACGGAGACAACAAAAGTTCCAAACCTCTTTGACCTTCAGTATATGTTATTGAAGGATGCAGCTATGCATTAAACCAGTATTTTCATATTTTTGAAATTTTCTCAAAATCAATGTGTTAACCTCTACGAAAATATTGAATTTTTCGGTAAATGATCTATATACTGAAGCTTATGATCTTTAGTGTTGTTTTTAAATTTCTAAACACATTCTACATTTGGATTAATATATATTAAGCTCTCTTTCATGGTACATGAGCATCGTTTTATTTTTTTGTCAATTAATTTAGGAAAACTTTATAATACTCCTTAAATTGGTGGACTAACCAATATAAAATTGCTATTTTTTAAAGAAACAGAGACAACAAAAGTTCCAAACTTCTATGACCTTCATCATATATTAGTGAAGAATGCAATTTTACATTAAAACAGTATTTTCATAGTTTTGATGTTTTCTCAAAATCTATGAGTACCCTTACGAAAATATTGATTTTTTCGGTAAATGCTCTATATACTGAAACCTATGATCTTTAGTGTTGTTTTAAAATTTCTAAACACATTCTTAATTTATATTAATGTATATTAAACAGTATTTTCATATTTTTGAATTTTTCTCAAAATCTATGTATAAATCATTGAGTTATTCGATAAATGTTCTCTATACTGAATCCTATGATCTTTAGTGTTGTTTTAAAATTTCTAAACACATTCTTAATTTATATTAATGTATATTAAACAATATTTTCATATTTTTGAATTTTTCTCAAAATCTATGTATAAATCATTGAGTTATTCGATAAATGTTCTCTATACTGAATCCTATGATCTTTAGTGTTGTTTTAAAATTTCTGAACACATTCTAAATTTGTAATAATGTATATTAAACTCTCTTTCATGGTACATGGAGATCGTTTTAATTTTTTGTCAATTTTGTTTTTTACAACAAGACATTCACAGACTCATATTGACTCTGCAAATCAATTTGGTAACTCCGCATCCATGTGAACGACGAAAGACGGTTGCTTCCTAGCACTGCGTGCTAAGCTATCCGCCCGTTGATTCTCCATCCGAGGTACATGAACAATATCTGAGTTGAGGAAGCTTCTCCGAAGAAGCTTGATATCTTCCAGATAACTTTCGAAAGCTGGCCATTCTTCTGGTTCCGAAACCGTCTTCACCAATTGAGAACAATCCGTTGCAAACGTAACCTGAAACTGTCATAAGTTCTTCATACATTCCATTGCCCAAATCAAAGCCTCCACCTCCGAGTGAAGAGGTGAAAGACATGCCCTTACATTCCTTGCTCCTATAGTAAGCCATCAAAGCCCGGTAATGTACTATACCATCCATGTCCTGGAAGATGCCCAGAAAATACAGTTCTGATAAGAAGAACGAAGAAAGAAGATACCTTACGCTCAAAATCCCATGAGAGTTTTGGGAAAAAGACGACCTCAAGCGTCGCCGAAGATAATCTAAGTAACAACCACGAGGTACACCTTTCATCAGAGACGTTCGGACATAACCAAAGTAAAATCTCAAGGAAAAAAAATTGAGTTAATGTACATGGATATAAATTCTAAATGAGTTTTTTTACATAAAAGGCCACTTTTTGACTTTTTATAACACAGTGGGTCACATTCTACTACTAAGGTAGTTTCTCAATGGTTGTTTACCCTATTGCCCTTAACTTAAGGTGAACGAGATGTGTAGATTGTTCTTTAGTTTTAGTTGAATATTTTTAATTTTTAAATTATTTTAAAATGGAGGAACCGAAAGCAGCAACAAACTGAATTGAATATTACATAGTTTCTTTTTTGCCGTAACTTCTCCTCATCTTTTTACGGTTAATTTTTTTATAAAAAAATTATTTTAGTGACTCTGTGAGGTGGAGGTTTCTCCGTCACTTCCGTCGAGCTCTCGAACACTAACCATCAGAGGCTGCCGTAAAATCTGAGTGGCCGTTGACCTCTCGGAAAAGAGAGCCTTAGCTGTTCGTTGGGTCATCAATTACTACATCCATCCCGAAGACAAACTCCATTCTCCACCTCTTCCCACCTCTGTTATCTTAGACGTCGATTGAGGTCGTCTCCCTCTCCAAACTCAGCAACCGCAGCTTAAACATGAAGATTTCACTGCATTCACCAACTCCAAGGTAACAGAGCTAGCAAAGCCGTCGAAGGAAGTTAGGTTTCGTCACAAATTCATATAGTGAAGTTTCACGATAGTTCATAGAAGAACCACAGCAGTGTACATGTGGACATGTCTAGACAGTGTACATGTAGACATGTCTAGACGGTGTACACCTTTGTTAAGTGTTAAGCAATAAGGAAAAATATCATTGTCGTCGTGTTCATACATCTTTTAAGAGACTATTTGTAAGAGCATGTGTTGGTGCCTGTTTTAAAAGAAGAGTTGTATGTCCATGTGTACATTGTTTTGCTGCTATCCTAGTGTACATTGTTCTAACGATGTCCACGTGTACGCCCCTATGTATATTGTTCTAACGATGAAGATCATAACTGAATAACCGAATGACATGCACAAATCTCTTTAAAAAATTCTCAGTTGTACAACATTCTAGCGCTATCACACATATTTCGATGTTTCAACATTTGTAAAGGCTAAATAGCATTCATATGTACATGTTCATTCACTATCCACATGGACATTGATTAACAAAATCCATAAGTACATGTTGTGTGAACGGCGTGTACAGATCTCGAATCTCACCGAAGAGGACGTTATTATTTCTTGGTTCGAAGGTGAATACATGGTTCGTGCGAGATGAAATGTTGGTGGAGAAGACGGTGGTTGTGGTGGTTGCTGATGAGCTGACGGCTGAGCAGCCTCTGACGAAGGCGCGGATATCCCAATCCTCGGCCATTGACTTCGTTTCTCAGGGGAGACAAAGCTTTCTTCTGAGAATCTCCGAGGAGAGAAGATACAAGCAGAGGACTGAGCTCATGGCCGTCGTGTTATATTAATTTTGACAGCAAATCAACTTCAAACTCTGAAGCTTTCGATTTTCTCCGGCTGAATCAAAGTCAAACTAAGTGATCCACTGCAGCAGAAGTAAAAAGTCAGCGAGAAATCCATTCAGATCTAGCCACATGGGAAGATGAAATCCAACGATTCGTGTTGTGTGGAGGATTTGGAATATACAGAAGCTGTAGAAGATGCATGAACAGATGAATCACAAGATGATTTTACACCACTACC
The DNA here is from genome assembly GCA_016771965.1 of Brassica carinata. Lineage (NCBI taxonomy): Eukaryota > Viridiplantae > Streptophyta > Magnoliopsida > Brassicales > Brassicaceae > Brassica > Brassica carinata. The sequence continues at coordinate 60,883,630 of CM028696.1, read as the reverse complement.
AGCTGCGGCAGCGGCTCTCCGCTTCACTCTGTCGAAACTTCTGGTTTTTCCCTTCAGTTATATAAAAGAGTAAAATCTGGAAACTAAAGGAATAAGAGAAGAAACTTAGTTAGGTTATAGTTACTATGTGCAATAGAAAGAAGGGTAGTATAGAAATTTAATATGTTGACAGCTGTGCATATGTGTGTAAAAAGCAAAGAGAAAGTGTGTTAGGAGTCAAAAGTGACTCAGAATGTTATTTAAGTTTGATAAAGTGACTTACAATGTAATACTTTCTAAATTCTAACTTATTATTTTCTTAGAACACAAACTGCCAAATTGTTTAAAAAAAATTGTACTATTTTTTTTTACTAAAATATTTATAAGAATCTAAAATCTAGAGGCCGATCTGCCTTTTGTCCTTATGTCAATTACTCGGCTTCTCTTGTTTCTTAATTAACACTTCTCCCCTTTTTTTGGAGCTGTTTAAGTACGCGATTATGAACTCCAGGCGAGGAAAGTATTTCGGGACAAAATTTCTAGTGAATGTCTGGAAGCCAGAAGTTCAAGTTCGTAGCAACGAGTTTAGCTTGGCTCAGACTTGGCTCGCGTCTGGAGATGGCCCTAACCGTAACCCAATTGAAGCTGGTTTGCAGGTCTTAAACTTCTTTGGTCCTCCATCCTAATTAACTGAATCCTGTTCATATTTTTAAATTACATCTTAACTAACACTACCTTTGTTTTCCTTAATCTTAATCTATAGGTTTATCCATTCCTATATGGTGATAATAATATAAGATTATTTGTTTTCTGGACGGTAAGTTCCCATTTCTAAGTTTAAACTTGGCTGTTTTTTTGTAGAGCTTACGTTTAGAATCTGGTGTTTAATATTCAGATTTGAATTATTTATTAGATTTTTTTTGGTAAACTATTTATTTATTTAATTTTTATAGAGACTATTTTAAAAAGTTGAATGCAAGTCTCTTATCTTTGTATGGATATAATTTTTTTTTTCTTTTTGAAAATAGTCCGATAATTATAACAAGAAAAAGTGCTACAACGCCAACTGCAACCCAGGTTTCGTTCAAAGGAGCAATCGTATCGCTGTAGGTGGAGCAGCATACACTACCGTCTCACAATACGACGGAGATCAATACGAGCTCTCTGTACTTATATGGAAGTTACTATATATACGAACAAAGATAATTTCATTATTAATATGAGGTATAATTGAGTTGTCTGTCCCCTTATATTAATCTGCACCTCAACCACAAAATGAACTGTTCATTAAAATCTAGGACGGCGAAAACTGGTGGCTAAAGGTTGATGAAGAGCTTGTCGGCTACTGGCCTGGCTCGTTGTTTACTTCGCTAGGAGATGGAGCTACGATAGTTCAATGGGGAGGTGAAATCGTTAACTTGGAGACCGATGGTAAACACACGAGCACCGACATGGGAAGTGGGCATTTCGCAGATGAAGGTTTTAAGAAAGCTAGCTATTTCAGAAATATTATGACGGTCGATGGAGCCAATACTCTGAGAGAACCACAAGGAGTTCGACCGGCGACTACAAATAATAACTGTTACAACATTAAAACAGATGATGGTCGCACTTCCTGGAGGTTTAATTTCTTCTATGGTGGTCCTGGCCAGAACGCCAAATGCCCTTGATTTGGATATTCGTGCTTAAAGATTTCGAGGCTTTTACATATTTGTCTGTATTTGAATATGAACGTGTGAGGGTTATAATTTAAGAAATAAAGCCACGTCACTGCAGTTAATACTATCTGTGTCATTGAATAATATGCGTAAAAGCTTTTCAAATTTCACATGTCTGTAATTTCAATAATAATAATAATATGTATGTTTGATAAAACCTTCAGTTTAAGTTAATTGCTCTTCACGAACCAAGCTGAAGCTCAAGCTCGTCACAATCCCATTAGGGAAAACAGGGGAACACATTGGGGATTGGGAAATTTCACTCTCCGGATAAGTAACTTCAGCGGCAAGTTACAGAGGATGTACCTATCACAACATAGCAAAGGAAGCTGGATCGACGCTCCGGAGATTGAGTTTAAAAGTGGTGGAAACATACCTGTGGCTTACGCTTCTTTGAACGGACATGCAATGTATGCTAAACCAGGACTTGTGTTGCAAGGCAGAGACGATGTAGGGATTAGGAACGATATAGGAAAGAGTGAAAAGGTGTTTGATACTGCGGTTAGGTTTAGTGTTGTTTCGGCTGAGTATATGAAAGAAGTGGAGGAGCCTGCGTGGTTGAACTATATGAGACATTGAGGACCAAAGATTGATTATGGTCGTGAAGATGAGATTAGAGGTGTGGAGAAGATTGTTGTGGGAGAGAGTCTAAAGAGTATGTTCCGGAGTACTATTAATGGATTGCCTAATGAGGTTTTTGGTGAGGAAGGACCTACGGAACTGGTTAGGTGATGAAGATTGAATCTCTTCTGTTGTTGTTTCTTTTTCATTTTAATGTTTGGTTATGTGAATCTATTATCATCTCTGTGTTTGTCTACTTAGTATGATCACGTTAGAGAATATTTCGTAAGAGTTGTTTAAACTCTGTGTGATGATTTCTTCTTAAAAAAAAGCGTTATGTGATGATTGTATGCATTAACTTGATTGTTTTAAAATTGGTCAAGTTATTATATTTTTTACAGATTATACTAAAATTTCAATTATAAAATATCTATAAATTTTACAAAATAAAAACACTAGTTAAGTTTCTTAAACTAATCATAAATTCTTAATTTACATTTTCATAATATTTATATTAGAGTTTAGAATGTAGATTTTGGTTTCAGAAAGTAAAATAAGTGGTTATTTAAAAGAGTACTTGCATTTGTATAGCCATAAAAACTATAATTATGTATATATATATATATATATATATATATATATATATTCATATCAGAGTATTTTTTTTTATATATTATGTAATATTAAAATTCTTACCCTTAATACATCTCAACCATTAATCCATTTTCATCTTGTTTTTCTTCTCCATGTTATTTTATTTGCTCTTTACTTTTTTTATAATATGAATATATCAAACAATTATGTGAGAAAACATACATATTTTTTACAAATGAAATATTTTATCATGATTGGTAAATCAAATAGATTTTAGAAAAAGGTTAAATTCTGCAAACAATGACCACATGAACCCTTCTGTTTTTTTTTTCTTTTCTTATGATATTTGGCTTTGTGAATCTATTATTATCTCTGTCTTTGTCTATTTTGGAATAGATATAACCAGTGCCGCCTTTGAGATAAAGGTTGTAAGTCTCATGCTTTAGGCATGCAACAAGTTAACGTATAGATTTAGAGGCAACAAATTCCTAAAATTTGATTTAGATATATTGGTTGAAGCTCTAACATTAACGTCTCACATAGGAATGATTAGATTATGAAGATAAGCTCTTTAGGGAAAATAAAGTTTTATAGTTAGCTCAAAAGTTTTGGGCTTAGGCCAACAGATGACAAAACAGACATAGATACAATCCAATATGTTCAAGGGAAATACGTTAACAAATTATATATATTATCACTGAAATAAAAATATAATATATTAAAATATTTTTATTTATTTTGTCATACATATAAATTACAAATAGGGAAATAAATATTAATCAGTTATTTGATTTATTTAATTTGTAAATATGTATTATGCGTAAAAATCATCGAGTATATCATACTATTATTTGAGAACACGTTTAACTGAAAAAGTTATAATTTGATTGGCTTACTAATTTCCAATGGTGATCCAGCTAACTATCAATGGTGACATGACATTAACTATTAAGTTTCTTTGAACTTGTTGACATGACTTACGCATGATTAGCTTCCTTAAACCGTTTTTAATTCTCGCTTTCGATTATCTCTGTTTCTTTTAATCCATTTTCTGGTTATTCTAATCAAAACTCGATCGGTTCGTATCTTCATATCTTGGTTTGGTCTCTAACTATTGAATGGTTTCAAATCATATCTTTTTAAACCTTATTATATATACAAATGATATATGTTATATTGTTTAAGCACAAATGATATGGTTTGTTACACAAATTTACATAATATATAATTCTAATTTAAAAATCACGTGTCCTATGATTTATAGATTATGTTTTGTGTATGTAGACGTTTAGAATTTAAGATTTAGAAATTCGTACTCCACATAGTTAGGGTGCAATTTTTAGGGTATATCGTTTATATTTTTAGCGAAACTTATGAAACATGATATCATGTCGTTTAGATATTTAGAATATACAAAAAGGTACCAAACAAATTTATAAATTCGCCTCTGACAACAATTTGCTTGATCAAGTTACGCGTTTCATCACAAAATATGATATGATTAACTAATTGATCAATATCTTCATTGATTTTACTTGGTAGTTTACAGGTCACATACGTTGCATACATATAAATTATTGAACAGTTTTAAATTATTAACTATATAAAATGTATACATACACATGTATATATGAGTGCATTATGAGTCTATATATATGCACATGGAAGTACAAATTAACAACTTTTGTATAACTAGAGAAACGTGGTTGCTTTGATGATATTTAGATCATAGGGGGTTGTGACGATGTCGAAGTCATAAGTCAACTTTCATTAGTGTTAATGTAAGGGCACTTTACCCGATATCCGAAACCGCACCCAACCCGATCCGAAAAACCCGAACCGATATCCAAACCGAAGTAGCAAAATATCCGAACGAGTATTGAATTAGGAGAGATTGGATATCCGAACCCGAACGGGTAATATCCGAACCCGAATGGATATCCGAAGATAACCGAACATATGTATAATTAACCATATATTTCTAGTTTACATCTCTCATTTTATAAAAAATATTTATATTGATACTACACATACTTTAAGTTCATATGATATACATAGAATTACGGAGAAAATGATTTGTTACTTACTTAAAATGCATGTCAAACTTTTTATTTCAAGAATTAACAAAAGTTATATCCAAAATTTAAAAACAATAACCAAATTTTTTTTTTTTTCAGTTTCAAAATGTTATGTCCAAATCTATTAACCATTCAATCTATTAAAATTAAAAAAATAGTTAAGTGAAAGTTATATTTTTAAATACAAGAAATTTGAGAAATGAAAAATTAATTTTTTTTTTCAAAATCTAAATATCCGAACCCGATCCGAAATAACCGAATCCGAACTAAAAATACCCGAACCCGATCCGAAGTATAGAAATACCCGAACAGGTTCTATACCTCTATACCGAAATACTCGAAAATTCGAAATACCCGATCCGAACCCGAACGGGTACCCGAACGCCCACCCTAAATGTAACCACTAATTTTTTTTCTCCTAGTTTCCTAATTTATAAAATATCTGAGCAATCTAATCCTATATATTCCACTTGTAGTTGATAGGAACTCCCAAAAATTACTAAAGAGTAGTTTCTAAGGATTACAATAAACCATAATGGGAATGGCCGGTTTCACGGTAGCACTGATGATGATATGGGTAATAATATCTCCTTGTGTCAATGGAAAAGAGTTCTCCAATCACAAGGAAATCGAAGTAGAAAGACTTTTGAAGCGGCTCAACAAGCATGCTCTTATATCCATTAAGGTTAAATTATACAAATTCCATTCATAAACTCAATGCTCTTATTATTCGTGGGAAAACTTTACTCATGAGGTTGAATGTTTCACTTTAAACTTTGTCACAGTGCGAAGATGGAGATATAATAGATTGTGTTCCGATACATAGTCAACTAGCTTTTGATCATCCTCTGCTTAAAAACCACAACATCAAGGTTTGACTTCATTTACGATCAGTGCCGGTCTTGAGTTTTGAAAGACCAGAAGCGAAAGAAAAAAAATGGGCTGCTTTTCGTATATAAAAAAACCTTAAACAGATATAAAAAAATCCAATGTCAAACAAAAACATAAATATTCAAAGTATTTAAAAGATGAAAATACATTATTCTTCAAAAATAATTTTTCTTGCAGTCTTATTAGCGAACTCATTCATCAAACTTGTGTAGTCCAATTTTTTAGCCATCTTCCTTTCAATCGATATGATCGCCAAACCATTTAATCTCTCTTGTGACATACATGACCGTAGATAGGATTTTATGAGTTTTAACTTCGAAAAACTTCTTTCTGCCGATGCAACTGACACAGGAATTGTCATCATTATACGATATGCAGTCCATGTATTTGGATAACAAGTATCCACCTTCTTAAGAAAATCCAATATCTCAGCAGCATTCTGAGTATTTGTTGGTAAACTCCCTCTTAAGAGCTTCAACTCCATAAATAATTCATTATCATCAATATCAGAACGAACACCATGCTTGAGAAAAACTTCAAGGTTGACACAAGAAACCATCAGTTCATCATCATTTGTCAACTGCAGCTTCTTCAGATCAAACAAAAATCCAAAAGTTTTTTCATAACTTTGGAGCTGATCAAACCTTTTTTCGAAAGAAACCAAACTCTGATCTACAATTTTGATGAAGTAATTGACCCTGAAGTTTTCTTCTGCTGTAAATATCACATCTTCATCATCTTTTCTTGGCTCTTCATCATGATATTGCTTCTTTTTAATGAACCGCTTTACTTTCACAGAGAACACATGATCAATTTCCATAGCAATAGCAGTCTTTTCAGCTTCTACTTTTGCTGCTTGGAAACCTGTTTCTCTAGTCTTTAAAAAAAGAAATAAGACCTTTCACTTGAGCAATAGCAATATCAATATCCATATCTTTTGATTGTAGGATCTTGCTTACTTTGTTAACAACAAACAAAAGCTCATACCAAATAATCATTCCAATCAAAAACTCAAAGCTTCCAATCCCATAAGTTTCACTCATTGCAAGAGACTCGGCTTCACTTTTTGTTCCTGGATTTGCACTGTTTTCAGCCAAGTAAATCAAAGCCTCTCGTATTTTTGGAGCCTGAAATCGTATTGCTTTAACACTTTGGATGCGGCTTTCCCAACGAGTTTGTGATAATGGTTTTACCGTAACACCACTCACAATCTCTCTGAAAACGTCACAGTTGTTTGTAGAAGAAGCAAACAAACAATAGATGCGCTGAATAATTCCAAAAAATGATATTGCTATCGATGAGGAGGAAGCGATATCAGAAAGTACAAGATTCAGACTATGACAACCACATGGTGTGTAGGCAGCCCTGGGATTAATTTCAAGCAACCTGTTTTGTACTCCTTTAACTTTCCCTTTCATGTTTGATCCATTATCATAACCTTGCCCTGTAATGTCATCTATGCTCAGCCCATCTTGAAGGGCATCAAAAAGCCCTTCTCCTGTTTTGTCTTTCACTTCCAAAAATGTTAAAAAAAATTCTTCAATCTTTGGAGAAGTCTCAGAAATATCCACACATCGAATAACCATGGACATTTGTTCCCGATGACTGATATCAGGAGTGGTGTCAAGAATAACTGAAAAATACTTCGCATACCGAATCTTCTTTAAGATCGTTTGTTTGATCTCATTCCCAAGCATATCAATCAACTCATTCTGAATCCTATGACTGAGATAATGATAATGAGTTTCATGCTTCTCGATCCTTCTAACATGCTCTTTCATCACTGGATCAAAATCTGCAAGTACTTCAACCATGCCCAAGAAATTCCCATTACCATCTACATAGATCTTATCACTACTTCCACGAAATGCAACATTTTGTTTAGCAAGACCTTTTACCAATGCAATTATCCTCAGCAACACATCTCTCCAGTGTTTTTTCTCTTTGTTGAGCTCTTCTTGAATATGCTTATCAATTGTCTGATTCTTCTGTAATCTCTCTTCCAACTCCAACCATTGAATCATGCATGTGATATGCTTATGACCTTTTTCATGTTCCTTAAGCAGTTTCGAGACATTTCTCCAATCATCAGACCCAGTAGTTGCCAACAAATTCGTAAGTTTGTCTTGCCTAAATAACTTACAGCAAAAACAAAAGATTTTATCTTTCACTTTGGAGTAAAGTAACCATCGTCGATCTTGCTTCTCTCCATTCATTATTTTTCTGGTATAAGACGAATGGGAAAAACACCTGCCTAGATGATCTCTTGGAAAGTGATAATCAATTGAAGGTCTTGTCATTGGACATTTTTTCAACCAGAAAATCTCTCATTCTTTTATCAACTTTTCCCCAACTTCCAGGATCATTTATATCTCCATCTATCTGATACTCCTTAACACCAAACTCTTTATCCTCTTCATTCTCATTCTCATCAAACTCATGTTCGTTGCTATGTTCACCACTGTTTTCAGCTTGATCATGATCAAACCTAGTAGCTTCTTTGCTACTTTTATTATTCTCTTCCTCTACCGATTCATCAGGTGGAGAAGGTTTAGATTTTTTAACATACCTTAGCATGGAACCAGCCATTGAATTTGTTAGTGCTTCTTGCCTCTTCTTTTCTCTTACTTTTGCTGCACCTCCCTTTTCATTCTTTATTCGATTCGAAGACATTGAACTAAAAAAAAACTGTAAATAAATATCTCTTTATACACAGCAAACCGAAGGTATCGACTTGGTAAATATTTAACGAACCTGAATTGTTTTGTTGTTGCTAGCTAGTCGAAGTTTTCAAATAACAACTTGGAGAAACCAATGAATAAGAGGAAGATGAGTTTGTGTTTTTCTTGAATAAGAGGAAGAAGATGTTGTTAAAAAAATAAGAAGAAGAAGATGATGATTGATGAAACGTAATTAGGTTTAGTTTGTGCTTTTTTCTCTTTTAGTTACTTTAATAATAGATAATTACTCTTTATTAATTAATTACCAAGTAAAAACATATGATTTCCTTATTTACAGACAAGCATAAAAGAAATATTCCTTAAACAAATAAATTTTCGGAAATAACCAGAAAAAAAAATTTGCATAAGTGGGGTTTTGAACACGGGTGTATAACAATCAGGGCCGACTCTCTACCGCTGCACCACTGATACTTAACGAAATATAAGGCCGAAATATTATTGATAAATCCTAGGGCCGGACGCCAATGCTTCTGCCGCTTTCCTTCAGGGCCGCTACTGTATTGAACCACAATCTTACTCGTTGTTGTCATCTCTTTATCCGTTTCAGACTCAAGTGAATTTAGCTTAAATAAAGTTGCCGCCATAACCATTAAAGTTTCCCCTGAAGTTTTCTCAAATCTGAATTTAAAGATTAACTCGATATCGAACATAGTTTAGAACCTGTTGCTCTGATACCAAATATAGAATCACAATATATGAATCACAATCAAACTTAATAAGAATAACTCTCTTATTAATCTCTTGAGGAAACTAACTCAAAACCTCAAGCTCTCTCAATCTCACAATTCATAATCTCTCACACAATCTCTCTCAACTCATAAATTATGCCACACATTGGCATCCTCTTATATAGGAATGTTAATTTCCTAATCTCATTAGTTTTACTTATTTAGATAACTCCTAAACAAGTATATATCCTATTTCTTTTCCATTCCAAATATCTTTAGGATATCTTGCTCCACAAGCTTTCTTCAAGCTTACTTTCAACAGTTTTTGGAGAGGAAGGACCTACCGGTCTGAAGCTGAAGCGGAACTGGTTAGGTGATGAAGATTGAATCTCTTCTGCTGTTTCTTTTTCATTTTAATGTTTGGTTTGTGAATCTACTATTACCTTGAATCTACTATTACCTCTATCTTTGTCTATTTGGAGAAGATACAACCATTGCCGACCTTGATGTAAAGCTGGTAAAGCTCATATTTTAGACACCAAAAAGAAGATTTACTTTTTAGGAAAAATAATTTTTTATAGTTGGCTCAACGTTTTGGGGTTAGACGCCGAGAGACTACAAACAGGGCCTGGATAAAACCCAATATATTCAAATAATAACCAACCAAATGTGTTGTCCAAAACAAAAAAAAACAACCTAATCAGGTATTTGATGTTAGGAGTTTTCAAGGTTTTTAAGACAAATGATGTAGTATAAAAGATTGTTGAACCAATTCTAAGAGATTTCAAAACACTGAGAATGCAAGTACTCACTTAATCTAAGTGCAACCGGTGATTTAAAAGATTTCTAAACTAATGATTAATGCTAATGCAGTTGCAGAATAATAAAAGCGATAAATGAAGTAACTTTCTTGACTAAGGTAAAAGAGAACTCATGGGCATAGGGATTAGACCTTGGGTGATCAAGTTTCGAACTAAAGATGGCAAACGATCAATCAAACTATCAACCTTAAGCTTAGACACAGTTCTAAACAAGCTCTATGTCTAGATGAATGTTCATTTACTAACACATTTCAAACATCAAATGTCTTTGGTTGAATAATATGAAAGCAATCATTACTAACAAGTCTAATGGCTATCTTAGCACCTCTAACAACAAATGTATTTGGCAAAGTATGCTAAAAGCTTAGAAAAGTTGTCTCAGACATTTCATCAAACACCTTTTGGGTGGAAAATGCCTAAAGATCAACTTTTGAGAGGCCAACTCAGAAGATGCAGTATGAATACTCTACTAGCAAGGACTAAGAATGATCTACACTAAAACATCCTAGCTCTAACCTAATCACCCTTGATCTCCCTAACCCATGAATTCAAAAGGTGATTACTCACTAATCTTCATGATTCCTCTTAAACCCATATTGGATTTCAGATTAATCATGTAGAGAAATACAGAGAATCGATACGAAAACAATATGATTGCAATAACAAAAATGATCAATTGAATCAAAGAGATGAACTTTCCAAGAGGTTTTTGGTGGTTTTTCTTAAGATAAAAAGGAATCAGCCTCCAATGGCTTACAAAAGGTACTTAAACATAGGTTTAGAAAGTGTAAAACGTGCATAACAAATGACCAAAAGGCCCTTGAGTAATCATAAGTTCGACAAAATAATTGAAGCGCAGCGACCTCGGCACGTCGCTCCGGGAGGTCGCTCTGGGTGTTGGGAGCGACCTCAGGTAGTCGCTGTGGGACGTCGCTCCCGGCTTGTTTGTCACTCTCAAATCGACACAACCCGAGCGACCTCGGGGTGTCGCTGTGGTGACCTCGCTCTGGAGCTGGAGCGAGTTCATGGCGTCGCTCCGGTAGGATCGCTCTCATGCACTGCTCGTCCAATGATCACCTTTATCACCTCTTTTGAGCTCCAAATGCACCCAAATGTCTCCAAGAACTCCATGTGGTACTCCAATACCTAATAAAGACTCATGTATGCAAAATGCAACCTAAACATGGATAAATCCTAGTCTATATGATCAAAATGCACATGGGTGAATGGATAACACAATGGAAATATGCAAGATATCAACTCCCCCAAACTTGTTCTTTTACTTGTCCACAAGTGAACTTTCTAGAACTCATAGGGAGAGAGGTTTGAAGGTGAGAGCTCATAGCAAAAAAAAAACACATCTAGCACTCAATTCAACATCTAAATCCAACATGAGCACACTCTCTTATTGTACTCTAGTTTCTCTATGCCTATCTCAACTCCTTTTGCCCTTACAATCTTCATCAAGCATCCACACATTCAAATCAACCAACTCTCACATTCATTAAGCAATAAACATCAGGTGAATTCTTGCAAATGGTCAATTGGTCCAAATCATTTGGTTGGGTAAGGGAGGGCTTTTTATTCAAGTGAGTCAAGAGGTTCAAGATACATGATCATTAAGGTGGTTTACTCTCAAGATAAATAGCTTTGACATTGCACATAATATATCTAAGAAAGGGATCAAATCATGCATACAATGCTCAATCTCCATTGTTCAACCCTTTTTCCAAACACACAAGTTACACAATCATTTCCCAATGTCAAACCCAACTCACATCTCTCACCAAAAGATCCTAAGAACATTTTTCACATAAAACTCTTTCTCTTTGAAATCTACAAGGGATTTTTTGTCTTTCACAATTTAAAAACATTTCTTAGCTCCTAACAACTTTCCTAACCCCTTTTTTTTTTATTTTTTTTTTATTTTTGGGGGCCAAGACTTTTCATAAACTTGAGCTAGATGTTTATCTACTTATCCCAATAAGACTATTCACTTAAATACAAAGAGCCTATTTTTTTTTCCTTCAAACTTTTCATGCTCCCAAATCATAATCACAACACTCACCCCCCACCTATAGCTAGACAATAGAGTGCCTAATCTAGCAAGAATGAAGATCAAGCATTGTCGTTCCCGATACTCTCAACATTATGCACATGTAAGACTTTCCGAAAAAGGCCTCACTCATCAAACAATGAAAGCTTAAAAGGAGGAAATGGTTTTGGGAGTGGTCTACCACTCGAGTTTGTCAAAAAGATTGGCGTAAAGGATGTTGACAACTCAAGTGTGTATAGCCATGACTCAGTACACAAGGGACCATGAGCAAGAAGCATTAAGTTCGTTCAGTTCAAATAAGGTTGTAGTTGGCTTCAAAGATTGAGTTTCAGCAACTAATAAGATTCAGGAAGAGCTTTCAAGGCTCAAAACATACAAGGCTTTTTTAGAGATGCAATAGCTATTCGAGCGCGAGGTAGTGTTCTTTACAAGACATTTTAAATCATTGCTCCCAATGCAAGTGAATGCAACCTATATGCTCTAGACTCTCCTAAAAATGCAAGTGATGTAATCTATATGATTTTTTTTTTTTAATGAAAAAGGGTATGTATGCAAGACTCAATGCAAAATCATCAAAGCAAACATGATCAAATACTTGGTACCTCCCCCAAACTTAAGTTACACAGTCTCTGTGTTGTCAAGTAGAGAGAGATACCCAAAAGAAAGCTAATATGCAAAAAATGAAATGGTATTTACAAGGGAAAGTAATGAAGTACCTTCTACGGATAGTGAGTAGGGGTAGATGCCCCAGCATCGTCGTCGTCAGGTGGGAATGTGGTGTAGTAACCACCTGGTGCTGAGCTGTAGCCTCCAAACCATGGCTGGCTCTGAACCTCGTCAATCTCGACCTCATTATCAGAAGAGGCTAGGGATGGGGACTTGTTTCCTGAGGTGGAGGGTTCAATGGGTGGGTTCCTCCACTAACGCTGGAGCTGTCTAGCAGTGAGGGGGAAACCAAGATCCGCAGGCTGAGGTGGAGGCTGGGGGACTGATGTGTTTGCGAAAGCGAAGTCTGCTGAGCTACATCCAACTATTCCTCCCATGGTCAAGATATCAGCTACTTTCTTCATGAACTTGGCTGAAGTCTTTGCTTGCTTCTTCACAGTCTTGCTAAGCGCCTTGCACTTGTCTTTCAGCTTTTCTATCGTCCTGTCTTGTGCTTTGTTCCATCTCTGAAGTCGACCAATATGCTCATGAGCGTCACAAAGCGCACTGGGAGGATGAACTCCAGCATATGGCTTGAAGTAGTAGCGCGGAGGTCCATAGACGGGTCCAGATGCTTCCGCAGCAGGTTCGTCATGTCTCGTCGGAGCACTCCTTTTCCTTGGTGCAGCAATGGGACCGAGACACTCGTGCTCTCCCAGAAATTCTTCCTGGGAAATGTTGAAGCTGATAGCTCCAGGTCTCTCTAAGCTCATCAGGTTCTTGTTTGGAAGAACCACTTCAACAGGCTTGCCTTTCAAGTAGTAGTAGTAGACATAGTTCTTCCCATACATCCCGCTGAAATAAGTGGCAATCCTCAAGTAAGTGCCATCAATGAATCTAGGTCCTGCTACGTCCTTTCCCAAGGGAACATTCATAAATTGAAGCAGTGGTGTGATCAACCCACCAATTCCAACCTTCGGGCGAGAATCAGAGGTGTACCATGCCCAGTCTCTGTAGTGCTCGAGACGACTCACGAAGAAACTGACCATCCCAAAGGTAGCATAGATGTCGGTGCTTGGAAGAGGCAACACTCCAGGGGCGGCGTAGGGTCGGATAGCCGGGCAGAGCAGTCGTATATCTTCCTCGGTGACATTACCTGCTTCCTTCCGTGGATAGAATGCATGGACGAGCATCCTATGGAGGTAGTGCACAGACGGATGCCGGATATGTGAGCTCTTGTCAGTCCCGGTAGAGTGCATGTTTCCGGTGATCAACTTCCAAAGCTCGGTGGGGAGATTTTTGCATTTGGGAAGAGAGGAGTCTTCCAAGTCTTGGAACCCCATGACTCTCCCAATGTCCTTGAAGTTCATGTTGTAGTCTTTCCCATTGACCTTGAACTTGATCTTGCCCCATCCTTGCCTCACATGCAGAGTGTTATGGTAAGTGACCTCAAGGGAAGACAAGAACTGACAGGAGACATCCTTGTAGACAGGGTAAGCTATGGTGAGGAGTTTTTGCATCTTCAAAGGTCCCATCATCGCCTCAATATCAGAATCAAGACCTAACTCATTCAGCAAATCAAGGTCGGCGAACCTTGTTGGAGTTCAAGTGACCCCATTCAGCAAGTGTTCATACAGCTCTTCCACAGATGGAGTTTTCTCTCTGTCCCTATCAACAACAACCGCCTTCCCTTTTGACATCTTGGCTTTCTTTGTAGGAGCCTGCTCATCCTCACTTTTATCGTCAGTCTCCTCATTAGTGGGAACTGCTACACTTTTCCCTGCCCTCTTCTCTTGCTCTTTTGATTTCTTTGCAGCCAAGGTTTGCTGTCGAGAAGTTCTCTGTGTCCCAGAGCCAGCTGGCTTGGAGGCTAAGGCTTTCCCACTTAATGCAGAGTCTTCTCTTTCAGCTTCTTGCTTCTCAACATCCTGCTTTCCTTTTATTTTCTTAACCATTGGTACCTGAAAAATTCAAAACTTGAAAAGGGATAAGTAGATGGAAGCAAAGAAGATTAAGACTTTGTAAATGAAAATTGCAAGAGTAAACTCAACAAATGAACTAAACTCAACAAATGAACTAGCAATTTAAGCTCAAGTTAACCCAATGCAACTATTTCACACATTTAGCACTAAGAAGCCAAGCTAAGAGCAAAAAATCGCACTTCTCAATCTTATCAAAATATGAAAATTACTAGTTAAGTAAAATTCAATAATCAAAGTGGTTCTAGAATGAGAAAATTCTTTAATCAAACTTTTAAACACCTTAACACACCCAGTTCACCCACCAACACACTCAATTAAGGTCAATTTCGAAAAGCCTCAAATCCATGAACCCTAATTTTGTCAAAGTTCAAATTAAACTCAATTTCACCATTAATTTAACAGCCCAACTTGATAGATAAACTTTCACTAGTCTATTTCACCACATTCAAGCAAGAAAGTGACCAAATTTCGACTTTCAAATTCTAGGGTTCATGGACCTACGAAATTGAATTTAAAAACTCAATACCTTGCTTTGGATGAAAGGAAATCGTGAATGAGTGATGGGGAATAGACTACAGGGGCGAAAGCTTGGATTTAGAAACAAGAACTAGGTGATTTGGTTGAGAATTGAGAGAGTTATGGAAATTTTTGTTGTGGGTGAGTTTGAGAGAGTATGAGTGTTTGTGAGGGGAGGGAGAGTGAGGAAGATGAAAATCGAGGGTTGTGGGGTAGGTTTAGGGTCGTCCGGTTCGGTGTAGGTGGGAAGGGACCGGTCCAATTAAATTGAAACCGGGATTAGATCGAAAATCACTTACCTGAACTGGTTGTGGAGCGACCTGAGGTAGTCGTTGTGGGACGTCGCTCTCAAATCGACACAACCCGAGCGACATCGGGGTGTCGCTGTGGTGCGT
Source organism: Brassica carinata (assembly GCA_016771965.1). NCBI lineage: Eukaryota > Viridiplantae > Streptophyta > Magnoliopsida > Brassicales > Brassicaceae > Brassica > Brassica carinata. The sequence continues at coordinate 60,867,985 of CM028696.1, read as the reverse complement.
CGCTCTCAAATTGACACAACCCGAGCGACCTCAGGGTGTCGCTTTGGTGTGTCGCTCTCAAATCGACACAACCCGAGCGACCTCGGGGTGTCGATTTGGTGACCTCGCTCTGGAGCTGGAGCGACTTCGTGTCGTCTCTCTAGGAGGTCGCTCCGAGAGTATTTTTCGAGCCCCAAAACGCCGTAAGGACGAGCGACTTGTTACACTCGCTGTGGTGACGTCGCTCCCAGCTGGAGCAAACTTTCACCCTCGCTCCAGGTCCTCGCTCCCACGCCTGATTCTTTTCTCAAACCGGATCGATCAAGCACCTGCACACAACTTCAATTTTTTTTTTTTTTTTTAGAAATATGATGAAAATGAAAATACTAATGCAATATGTACAAGGATATACATGGGACTTCCTCCCAATTGAGCTTGTTTTAAGCTCTAGCTTGACTTTGCCTTCTTTTAGATTAGGCCGAGGTAGGATCAGAAAGTGGAGTTGAAACCCCATCTTCCTCTGGTGCAGTCGCCATGTAGAGCTTAACCCTTTGCCCATTGACTGTGAAGTCTCTTCCATCAGTACTCCACAAAACTATTGCCCCCCATATGGCCTAACCTCCTTGACCTTAAAAGGACCGGACCACCTTGACTTAAGCTTTCCTGGAAATAGCTTCAACCTAGAGTTGTAGAGAAGAACTTGATCTCTTTCTTTAAACTCTCTCTTCAGAATATTCTTGTCATGGAAAGCTTTAGTCTTCTCCTTGTAGATCCTTGAGTTTTCAAAAGCATTCATTCTTATCTCATCAAGCTCATGTAGATGTAGAAGTCTTTTCTCCTTGGCACTCTTGATGTCAAAGTTCAGCAACTTTATTGCCCTTAGTGCCTTGTACTCAAGCTCCACTGGCAGATGTCAAGCTTTCCCGTACACTAGGTTGAAAGGTGTGGTCCCCAGAGGTGTCTTGTAAGCTGTCCTATAAGCCCAAAGCGCGTCATCAAGCTTAATGGACCAATCCTTCCTTGTAATCCCCACAATCTTCTCCAAAATGGACTTGATCTCTCTGTTAGAAATCTCAACTTGACCACTTGTTTGAGGATGGTAAGGAGTTGCTACCTTGTGCTTTACACCGTTCTTCTTGAGAAGTCCCTCAAGTAGTTTGTTGATGAAATGAGAGCCTCCATCACTGATCACAACTTTTGGAACTCCAAACCTTGGAAAGATGATGCTCCTGAACATCTTGGTTACAACTCTAGCATCATTGGTGGGGCTTGCAATAGCTTCCACCCATTTGGAGACATAATCAACAGCTACATGGATGTATTTGTTGCCAAAGGATGATGGAAATGGTCCCATGAAGTCAATACCCCACACATCAAACACTTCAACTTCAAGGATTGGATTTTGAGGCATCTCATTCCTTTTGGTGATGTTCCCTCTCCTTTGGCATGAATCACACTTTGAAACAAAGGTTTGTGTATCCTTAAACATGTGTGGCCACCAGAATCCAGCTTGTAGCACCTTTGCAACAGTCTTGAAGGTAGCAAAGTGGCTTCCATAGGATGATCCATGACATTGTGTAAGGATCCCATCAATCTCCTCATTAGCAACCACTCTCCTATAAAGTTGATCCTTGCAGAGAATGTAGAGGTAGGGCTCATCCCAGTAGTATCTCTTCACATCCTTGTAGAGCTTCTTCTTGCCATAGCCCACAAGGTTCAAAGGTTCTTTTCCTATGGCTAGGTAGTTCACCAAATCAGCATACCAAGGTTCTTTCTCTTATGTTGCCTTGACTTCTTTAAGCTTTCTACCAATCTCACAAACTGCCATCACTGCTCCAATAGCCATGATCTGCTCCTCTGGAAGTCCTTCGTCAATAGGAATGCCACACTCTACTCTCAGCCTGGACAAGTGATCAGCTACACTATTCTCAACTTCTGGCTTGTCTTTGATCTCTAAATCAAACTCTTGAAGCAAAATGATCCATCTCAAGAGCCTGGGTTTTGCATCCTTCTTGGCCAAAAGGTGTCTCAAAGCAGCATGATCTGTGTAGACAATGACTTTAGATCCCACCAAGTAGATTCTGAACTTCTCAAAGGCAAAGACAATGGCTAGCATCTCCTTCTCTGTTGTGGCATACCTCATCTGAGCATCATTCAGGATTTGGCTCGCGTAGTAGATCACATGGGTCTTGCCATCTTTCTTCTGCCCCAAAACAGCTCCCACAGCATAGTCACTAGCATCACACATGATCTCAAAAGGGAGATCCCAATCAGGTGGCTGGACAATTGGAGCACTGATGAGTTCACCTTTCAGCTTCTTGAAGGCTTCTAGACATTCTACATCAAAGCTGAAAGTGGCTTCTTTGCACAGCAGCCTGGTCAATGGTCTAGTGATCATGGAGAAGTCCTTGATGAATCTTCTGTAGAACCCAGCATGACCAAGAAAACTTCCGATGTCTTTCACTGTCTTTGGTGGGGGCAAACCAACCATTACATCGATCTTAGCCTTATCCACCTCAATCCCCTTCTCTGAAATCTTGTGTCCAAGCACAATCTCTTCCTTAACCATGAAGTGACACTTCTCCCAATTCAGCACAAGGTTGGCGTCTTCACATCTCTGTAGGATCCTACACAAATTTGACAAACAAGCAGAAAACGAAGATCCGTAGACAGAGAAATCATCTATAAACACCTCCACAACATCCTCAATTAGATCAGTGAAGATTGACATCATGCATCTTTGAAAGGTGGCTGGAGCATTACATAGACCAAATGGCATTCTTCGATATGCGAAGGTACCATAAGGACATGTGAATGTCATTTTCTCTTGATCATTGGGATGTATGAGGATTTGGAAGAACCCTGAATATCCATCGAGAAAGCAATAAAATGGGTGATTTGCAAGTCTCTCAAGCATCTGATCAATAAATGTTAATGGGAAATGATCCTTTCTAGATGCAGAGTTTAGTTTTCGGTAATCAATGCACATTCTATGACCTGTGATAGTTCTTGTTGGCATCAATTCATCCTTGTTATTTCTAATTACAGTGATACCACCTTTCTTTGGTACAACATGCACAGGAGATACTCATTTAGAATCTGAAATATGGTAAATAACACCAGCATCTAAGAGTTTAAGAATCTCTTTCTTTACAACGTCCTTAAGGTTAGGATTTAACCTTCTTTGATGCTCGATAGAAGTCATTGATTCATCCTCAAGATGTATCCTATACATGGACAAAGAGGGTGATATTCCTTTGATGTCATCAAGTGAGTAACCTATTGCTTTTCTAAATCTTTTAAGTGTTTTCAAAAGTTCAGATAGCTCAGTTTCAGTAAGTTCATTACTCACAATGACATGATAAGTTTCATTAGGACCAAGGAATGCATACCTTACACCATGGGGGAGAGGTTTAAACTCTACTTTAGGCGCCTTAAGCTCGCTCCAGTCATCTTGCTGGGTGTCCTCTTGTTGAGTGACTGAGGCTTCTTGATGAACCACTTGTGGCAGCTCCTCATACTGATCCTTACTAACAAACCCCTTGTGTGAATCCAGCATCATCCCATAGGCAGTACTCTCTAGGTTTTCAATCACTTCAACCTCTCTCTCTATTGTCAAAGCATGCTGTAGAGGGTCTTTTAGTGACAACTCTTCAAGGAGCTAATCAGCAAGGGCGTCCATCTCTTCAATGTAGAAGACTTGTCCTTGAATTGTTGGTTTCTTCATTACCTCCTTGATGCCAAAGTGGAGAATGTGCCCTTTACCCAAGTGGAGATCAATCTGGCCCTCTTTCACATTAACAATAGCTCCTGCTGTAGCTAAGAAATGCCTTCCAAGGATTAAGGGATCTTGAGCTTCCTCACCCATCTAAAGCACCACAAAGTCTGTAGGGATCTCATAGTTTCCAACCATCACGGGGAGGTCTTCCAGAATACCCACAGGGTATTTCACTGAATGATCAGCCAATACCAGAGAAAGTCTACACTTCTTGTACTGAGTGAAACCAAGCTTCTTAGCAACAGATAAAGGCATCAAGCTGACACTAGCTCCCAAATCGCAGAGACATCTATCAAATACCATAGGTCCAAGACCACATGGTAATGTGAAGCATCCTGGATCTTCAAGCTTCTTTGGAACAACAAGCCTCTGGATGATGGCACTGCACTCATGAGTGAGAATCATCATGCCCTCCATCTCTTTCTTCTTTGCAGCTACAACATCTTTCAGGAACTTGCTATATTGAGGAATCAGCATGAAAGCATCAATAACGGGCATTGTGACTTGAACTTCACTCATCTACTTCTCAAATAGAGCTTTGTACTTCTCTAGCAGTTGCCTCTTGAATCTACCAGGGAATGGAGGTTTGGGTTCATAGGGAGGAGGAACAAAAGAATTCTCACTTGCTGGAACAACAACTTCACCATCTTTCACTGTTTTCTTCTCTTCCCCAACCTTTCCTTTACCTTTGGCTTCGACAATCTTCTCCAAAATCTCATCATTGATCTTCTCATCAACAATCACCACTTCATCATCTATGTTGATGGCCACCCCCTCACCTTGTTTCTCAGCATCCTTGGTGAGAGCTCTATGAGGTAACTCCTTACCACTTCTGAGGGTGATAGCTTTCATGGTCTCTTTGGGGTTCTGCTCAGATTTTCCAGGTAAAGAACCTTGTTAGCGATTTAGGTGAGTGTTCATGGCAGCAAACTGGTTCTCCAAAGCTTTGAACTTGTTGTTGAGATCATTGTAGCTCCCATCAATCTTTGAGTGAAGGTTCTTTAACTCATAACCAACATGCTTCTCACTTCTAGTCTGAGACTCCAAGATTTGTTTCAGTAGGGCATCAGTGCTGCTTTCTTGAGGAGTCGAGGTAGAAGGATTAGCTTGTTGTTGGGAATAATGGTGTCCTTTGTTGTTGAAACCAGGAGGAGGGTTTTGCTGAGGCTGATAGCTGCCTTGCTGGTTGTTCCTAGGCTGATAACCACTCTGTTGGTTGTTGGAATAGGATTTCTGTTGGTAGTAGTTGTACTGAAAGTTTGGCTCTTTTTTGTACCAGCTACCATTATTGTTAATGAAACACAGTTCTTCTTGACCTTCCAAACCCTCAACCTCATGGACAACAGGTGGTGTCTCTTGGTTTGGGTTACCAACAAAGTTCAGCTGCTCTTGGGTGGATTTATCATCAATGAGTATGTCTATCTTATCCTGTAGAGCCTTTAACTCATTCCTCGTCTGCTTGTCATCTGTTCTCTGCCTCAGCGTTGGTCTCCATGTAGACTCGTCCACTCTTTACCATGTTGTCAACCAGCTCTTCTGCATCTTCCTCAGTTCTTCCCAAGAAGAACCCATTCCTAGCTGTATCCAATTTGGCTCTGTACTTAGGAAGAACACCCCTGTAGAATGTGCTCAGCAAGCTTTCCTTAGAGAAACCATGGTGTGGGCATTGAGCTTGGTAGCCCTTGAATCTCTCCCAGGCTTCACTGAATCCTTCCAAGTTCTTTTGTGGAAAGCTGGAAATCTCATTTCTCAGCTTAGGAGTTCTTGAAGTAGAGAAGAACTTCTCCAAAAATTCTTTCTTACAGTCATCCCAGGTGGTGATAGAGTCGCTGGGTAGAGACTTCTCCCACTGACGTGCCTTATCCCCCAAAGAGAAAGGGAATAGCTTGAGATTTAAGGCATCCTCGGACACACCATTGGTTTTGACAACCCACGGTAGCTATCGAACCTGTCCAAGTGATCAAATGGATCCTCTAGAGCCAAGCCATGATACTTGTTGTTCTCGATCATGTTGAGGAATCCTGATTTGATCTCAAAGTTGTTAGCTGCCACGGTTTTCGGATTCGATCTATGACCATGAATGTTGGGCGGTCATAAGTGCCAATGGGTCGAGCTGCTCGCTGTGGATGTTGTGGAACGTTGTTGGCTCCAATGGCGTTCGCATCATCTTGAGGTTGGTCTCCCATATCAATATCCAATCTCTGGAAGTGAGCCTGTTGCTCTTCTTCTCTTCTCTTTCTAGCACTCTCTCTCTCTAAAGCTCTGATGTCTGCAACTCTTGGAACTAGGTTTATGGATCCCTGCTCCTGAAGTTCATACACCTGAAAGTAAAAAGGGAGGTGAAGAAGGAGAATCAGTAACAAAAGAAAGAAATAAAAATGACTTAGTCTCAAGCAAGTGACTAAGTTTCAATGTTCAAATGTACTCAGAATTTGGCAACAGCGCCAATTTGATGTTAGGAGTTTTCAAGGCTCCTAAGACAAATGATGTAGTATAAAAGATTGTCGAACCAATTCTAAAGGATTTCAAAGCACTGAGAATGCAAGTACTCACTTAATCTAAGTGCAACCGGTGATTTAAAAGATTTCTAAACTAATGATTAATGCTAATGCAGTTGCAGAATAATAAAAGCGGTAAATGAAGTAACTTTCTTGGCTAAGGGAGAAGAGAACTCATGGGCATAGGGATTAGACCTTGGGTGATCAAGTTTCGAACTAAGGATGGCAAACGATCAATCAAACGATCAATCAAACTATCAACCTTAAGCTTAGACACAGTTCTAAACAAGCTCTATGTCTAGATGAATGTTCATTTACTAACATATTTCAAACATCAAATGTCTTTGGTTGAATAATATGAAAGCAATCATTACTAACAAGTCTAATGGCTATCTTAGCACCTCTAACAACATATGTCTTTGGCAAAGTATGCTAAAATCTTAGAAGAGTTGTCTCAGGCATTTCATCAAACACCTTTTGAGTGGAAAATGCCAAAAGATCAACTTTTGAGAGGCCAACTCGGAAGATGCATTATGAATACTCTACTAGCAAGGACTAAGAATGATCTACACTAAAACATCCTAGCTCTAACTTAATCGCCATTAATCTCCCTAACCCATGAATTCAAAAGGTGATTACTCACTAATCTCCATGATTCCTCTTAAACCAATATTGGATTTCAGATTAATCATGTAGAAAAATACAGAGATTCGATATGAAAACAACAGGATTGCAATAACAAAAATGATCAATTGAATCAAAGAGATGAACTTTCCAAGAGGTTTTTGGTGGTTTTTCTTAAGATAAAAAGGAATCAGCCTCCAATGGCTTACAAAAGGTACTTAAACATAGGTTTAGAAAGTGTAAAACGTGCATAACAAATGACCAAAAGGCCATTGATTAATCATAAGTTCGACCAAATAATTGAAGCGCAGCGACCTCGGCACGTCACTCCGGGAGGTCGCTCTGGGTGTTGGGAGCGACCTCAGGTAGTCGCTGTGGGACGTCGCTCCCAGCTTGTTTGTCGCTCTCAAATCGACACAACCCGAGCGACCTCGGGGTGTCGCTGTGGTGACCTCGCTCTGGAATCGACACAACCCGAGCGACCTCAGGGTGTCGCTGTGGTGACCTCGCTCTGGAGATGGAGCGAGTTCATGGCGTCGCTCCGGTAGGGTCGCTCCCATGCACTGCTCGTCCAATGATCACCTTTATCACCTCTTTTGAGTTCCAAATGCACTCAAATGTCTCCAAGAACTCCATGTGGTACTCTAATACCTAATAAAGACTCATGTATGCAAAATGCAACGCTAAATCCTAGTCTATATGATCAAAATGCACATGGATGAATGGATAACACAATGGAAAATATGCAAGATATCAGTATTCTATACCAAAAATTAAATAGATAACATAATATTATTTAAAATAATAACAACAGTAATAAATTATATACTTTATTTATTTTAAATACTTTCCTTTGTAAATCTTATTATGCAAAAAATATCATCTAGTAAATATACATATAAAAGGTACAAAACAGATATGATTAAATATCATAGTAAATATACATATATGATTAACTCGTTGATCAATATCTTCATGGATTTTACTTGGAAGTTTAGAGGTCACATACTTTGCATACATATAAATTATAGAACAGTTTAAAATTCTTAAATATAAAAAATCTATACATACAAATGTATATATGTATGCATTATGAGTCTATGACCATATATGCACATGGAGGTACAAATTAACAACTTTTGTATAACTAGTGAAACGTGGTTGCTTTGATGAAAAAAGTCATGAGTCAATCTTTATTAATATTGTTAATCTTAACCAATTTAGTCTTAGGTTATCTATAATAATATATAAATACTATATGATCGATCTAAAAGTTTAAAATAACACGCATAAAGAAAAAAGACTAAAATAATTTTGTAAAGAGTTTAAAACACACATATATCTTCAGAGTCACTTTAGAATTTAGTTTTTGAAGGTATGGTTTAAGTTTGGAGGTTAGAATTTAGAATCTCTAAAATTCAATAAATTTATTAAAGTAATTATACAAAATTTTACAATTTTTCTTTTTTTTTAGATATATGGATGCATTATGAGTCTGACCAACTATGCACATGGAAGTACAAATAAATTTTTTTTTGTATAACTAGATAAACGAGGTTGCTTTGATGATGTTTAGATCATGAGGGATAGTGATGATGTTGAAGTCATAAGTCAACTTTCATTAGTGTTAATGTAACCACTAATTTGTTTCCTCCTAGTTTCCTAATTATAGAATATATGAGCAATCTACTCCTATAAATTCCACTTATAGTTGATAGGAAATTTCAAAAATTACTAAAGAGTAGTTTCTAAGGATTACAATAAACCATAATGGAAATGGCCGGTTTCACGGTTGCACTGATGATGATAGGGGTGATAATGTCTCCTTGGGTGTATGGAAAAGAGTTCTCCAATCACAAGGAAATCGAAGTAGAAAGACTTTTGAAGCGGCTCAATAAGCATGCTCTTATATCTATTAAGGTTATCTTATACAAATTCCATATCGTAAACTCAATGCTTTGGTTATATGCGTGCAAAGTTACTGAGATTAAATTTTTCACTTTAATCTCTACTTTAATCTCTGTTACAGAGCGACGATGGAGATATAATAGATTGCGTTCCAATACAAAGTCAACTAGCTTTTGATCATCCTCTGCTTAAAAACCACACCATCCAGGTTTAACTTCATTTACAATCTATCTTTTTTTACATTTATACATGCATGATGATGTTGAAACGTCAAGTTTTCGCACGTAGATGAGGCCGAGCTTTATACCGGAAAGTACATCTACATACACCAAGAATGAGACAAAGGCTACTCAGTTGTGGCAAAAGAACGGAAGATGCCCAGAAAATACAGTTTCGATAAGAAGAATAACGAGAGAAGATATCTTACGATCAAAATCCATTGAGAATTTTGGGAAAAAGATGACTCCAGGCATCCTTTTGTTTGGTTCAAAAAATGTTCATGAGGTACACCTTTCTATGTATTGTCCTCCTGTTAAACATTCTCTAGTTTCTTTTGTGGCTTAATTTACACTATTCCCATTTTTCGGTGCTGGTTTAGTATGCGGTCATGAGTTCCAAGAAAGGAAAGTATTTCGGGACAAAATTTGTAGTGAATCTCTGGAAACCAAAAGTTCAAGTTAGCGGAGAGTTTAGTTTGGCTCAGACTTGGCTCTCGTCTGGAGTTGGCTCTAATCTTAACACAATTGAAGCTGGTTTTCAGGTCTTATACTTTTCTGGTCCTCCATCCTAATCAACTACATCTTGTGCATATGCAAAACATCTTAATTATCTCTACCTTTATTTGCCTTAATCGATAGGTTTATCCAGGAAAATATGGTGATTATAATCTAAGATTATTTGTTTTCTGGACGGTAAGTTCCCCTTTTCTACCCTGAACATGTTGCAAAGCTAATCATATAAAATTTTAAACGGCTCACTAGCTAATAGTAGAGGGTTTAATTTGACTGTTATTTTGTAGAGCTTAAAACATCTCCGATGAGGAGATCTTAAAGACTATTTAGATAGTTTTTTTCTTTAAAGAGGGAGAGATGTTACATGAAAATTTCTCCCCAAAAAAAATCCATTAAAACTCTATGCGAACCCTTAATTGACTACTTGTCACTTAATTGATGTTTTTCTATTAAAATTTAATTATTTATTTAATCCATTTTAAAATAATAAGAATTTATTGTTGAAAACACAAAATAAGTATCCTATGGATAAAGCTTGTTTTGGGGGTTTATAATCTGCTGTTTAAGATTTAAATTTGACTGTTTGTAAAATTTAAAATATACTATTTCTTATTACCCCCCCCCCCCCAAATAAGTGATAGAAAAGTGTATATCTCCAATTGGTTAACATCGTTTAATCGCGAAATAGCGGAAAAAATAGTTAAGCTGTGAAAAAAATAATTAAAATGCGAAAAATTTAAAACTTGCGGAATACATATTAGATCGATTGAAATATTTTATATGGTATTTACTTTATTATTAAAAAAAAATATCAAATAATTAAACTAATTATTATAAATGTGAAAAAACTAAAATTTATTAAAAATATTTTACTTCTTATTATAAATATTTAGCTTATTTTGAAATACATTTTAATAATAGATTGACATCTTATAATACTATAAAAATATTATAGTAAAATATTATAAAACAGTTTATATTTTATTTTAAATTCTAAAATTGTATTATCGTTTAATTTAATAATATGAAAGTGTTGATTTTGTAAATAATCTACTAAAACTTACTTTTTCATTTAATGACAATTTTTTTGTATTTTTGTCAGCAAAATGCAAACTTACGTTTTTGTGTGTTTTTTTTATTAGTAAAATATTTACGGAATTGTGTTCAAAACAACATTTCATTATTCCGCAAAGTTACCATATGCGCGTGAATCGTGGATTCACGAATATGTTAAAGACGATATCGATAAAGTATATATATTCTTTTTGAAAATAGGCCGATAACTATGAAAAGAAGAAGTGCTACAACACCGACTGTCCAGGTTTCGTTCAAATAAGCAAGCTTATCACGGTAGGTGGAACCTTCAATACTGTCTCACAATACGACGGTGTTCAAAAAACGGTCCGCATTGTTATATGGAGGGACAGGAAGGTACTATAAGTACTAACATAGACTCTCTATTATAGAAAACATTTCATTTTAATACTTTTTGTTATACCAAAATTTCATTTACAATTTTAATATAATTGTTATATATATATATTTTCTAATCTCAATATAAGTTAATAAATGCATAAATTGAATAAATAATTTATTTATCCCAAATAATATGTATTAAATATATGTAGTTAATAAGAATAGAAAAGCATTTCAATCATTTTATTAATTTGTGTCGAAAGTGTCAAAGTGCCATTTTTACGAAATAGAAAAAATATATTTTTTTTCTTATTTTATTGACAATATGAGATATAATTGAGTTTTCCTCTATCTATCTTATTAAAACCGAAACATTGTATAAAAATAATATTATCTAGCATGTTATAAACAATGTGTGCTCTATTAAAAAAATTAATTTTTTTAGGAATTCGTTAAGGTCAATACTGTAAAATTAATTTCTAATTAATTAATTCAAAAATTTTATTTAACTAATAACATATTTACATAACTTTTAATTTAACTATATATATATCTTTTATTATGTAAAGCCTTAAAATCTTCTTTTACTATATATTTTCATAAATAAGAAAAAAATAAAAATAGTAAATTTTCATTAAAAACAAAAATATACTGATATTATATATATATATATATAAAATATTCTATAAGTATAATATGATATTAAACTGAATAATAACATTCTTCTCATGAAATTTATAAAACGTATTAAATTTTTAAAATATAAATGAAATAAAATATTTTACAAATATCTATACATAAAATGTATATATGGATGGATTATGATTCTATGATCAGAATCTAGTGTTATATTATATCTGCATCTCAATCCAAAATGGATTGTTGATTATATCTAGGAGGGCAAACAATGGTGGCTAAAGGTAGGGGACGAGGTTGTTGGCTACTGGCCTAGCTCGTTGTTCACTTCGCTAGGAGATGGAGCCACAGAAGTTCAATGGGGAGGCGAAATAGTTAACAAGAAGACCGGTGGGAAACACACGAGCACGGACATGGGAAGTGGGCATTTTGCAGATGAAGGTTTTAGAAAAGCGAGCTATTTCAGGAATATTATGACGGTTGATAAAACCAATACTCTGAGAGAACCACAAGGAGTTTACCCCACGGTTACGAATGATAACTGTTACAACATTAAGGCAGGACGTAATGGAACTGCTTGGGGGCTTAATTTCTTCTATGGTGGCCCTGGCCGGAACGCCAAATGCCCATGATTTGGTTATGTGTGCTCAACGCTTTTGAGTATATTTCAAAGTCATGTCTGTATTTGGATATGAGAACGTTGTTGAAGTTTAATATTATATGTGTCCTTGAATAATATGTGTGTGAAAGCGTTTCGAATTTCCCATTTTTGTAATTTGAATTATAATAATAATAGCATGTTTGATAAAATCTTCAGTTTATAGTTAATTGCTCTTGATCTGCCCAATGAGGTTTTTGGAAAGGAAGGACCTAATAACAATTATAAGTTTTTTTTTGACATAATAACATTTATAAGTTCGCCTCTGACAAGTGACAACAATATGATTGGCCAAGTTACACGTTTCATCACAAAATATGATATGATTAACTCACTGATCAGTATCTTCATTGATTTTACTTGGTAGTTTAGAGGTTACATACTTGCATACATATAAATTATAAAAACAGTTTTAAATTATTTTATGTATAAAATCTATACATGCACATGTATATAGTATATATGGATGCATTATGCATGAGTCTATGACCATATATGCACATGGAAGTACAAATTAACAAATTTTGTATAACTAGAGAAACGTGGTTGCTTTGATGATGTTTAGATCATGAGGGGTTGTGATGATATTGAAGGCATAAGTCAACTTACATTAGCGTTAATGTAACCACTACTCAGTTTTCTCCTAATTTACTCATTTATAGAGTATATGCGAGCAATCAACTCCTACAAATTCTACCTGTAGTTGACAGAAACTTTAAAAATTACCAAATAGTAGTTTCTAAGGATTACAATTAACGATAATGAGAATGGCCGGTTTCACAGTAGCACTGATGATGGTAATGATAGGGGTGATCATAATGTCTCCTTGTGTATATGGAGAAGAGTTCTCCGATCGCAAGGAAATCGAAGTAGAAAGACTTGTGAAGCGGCTCAACAAGCATGCTCTTATATCCATTAAGGTTATCTTTATACAAATTCCATAATCATTACTCTATGCTTTGATTATATGCGTGGAAATTTACTGAGATTGAATGTTTCACTTTCTGTTACAGAGCGAAGATGGAGATATAATAGATTGTGTTCCAATACATAGTCAACTAGCTTTTGATCATCCTTTGCCTAAAAACCATAATCCAGGTTTGACTTCAATTACGATTTACCTTTTGTTTATATCTACACGGATGATGATAGATGTTGAAACGTCAAGTTTTCGCACGTAGATGAGACCGAATATTATACCGGAAAGTACGTCAACGTACACCAAGAATTATATAAATGTTACTCAGGCGTGGCACAAGAATGGAATATCCCAGAAAACAGTCTCGATAAGAAGAATAAAGAAAGAAGATATCTTACGATCAAATTTCATTGAGAATTTCCAGGCATCCTTTATATGGTTCAAGTAGTGTTCATGAGGTATATACCTTTTATATAATGTCCTTGTGTTAAATACTAGCCCTCTAGTTTCTATTGTGGCTTAATTTACACTTTTCCCCCATTTTTTGAGCTGGTTTAGTACGCGGTCATGAATTGCAAGAAAGGAAAGTATTTTGGGACAAAGTTTGCAGTGAATATCTGGAAACCAAAAGTTCAAGTTCCCAACGAGTTCAGCTTGGCTCAGACTTGGCTCTCGTCTGGAGTTGGCACTAATCTTAACACGATTGAAGCTGGTTTTCAGGTCTTGTAATTATCTGGTCCTACATCCTAATTAACTACGTACATCTTCTTCATATGCAGAACATCTTAATTAGCACTACCTTTGTTAATCTGCCTTAACTATCTACAGGTTCTTCCATCATTATATGGTGATAATAATCTAAGATTATTTGTTTACTGGACGGTAAGTTCCCATTTTCTACCCTGAACATGTTAAAAAGCTAATCATTTAAAATTTTAGCCTAAGATTATTATCACCATATATTTCTCGTGTTAAAAAAAAATCATTTAAAAATTTAAACGGCTCACTAGCTAGTAATAGAGTTTTTTTTTAACTAGACTGATAATTTGTAGAGCTTAGACCTTATGACTACTTGTCATTTAATGGATGTTTTATCTTTTAATTAAAATTAAAATTTAATTATTTACTTATTCCATATTAAAATATTGAGAATTTACTGTTGAAAAAGCTCAAAATAAAATCCCTATGAATAAGCCTGTTTCTAGGTTTTATAATCTTAAATCTGTTTATAAAAATTTAAAAGAGACTAATTAGTTAAATGAAAAACAAAAATGATATAAAAGTGTATCTTAGTTTTCATGCGCGGGGGATTCACGAATATGTTAAAGACGATAATCATAATGAAATATATTGAAAATAGGCCGACAACTATCAAAAGACAGGGTGCTACAACACCAACTGCCCAGGTTTCGTTCAGACGAGCAATCGTATCACTGTAGGTGGAACCTTCAAAAGCGTCTCAAATTACGACGGTATTCAAATCGCGGTCCTCGTAATGATATGGAAGGTAAGTACCTACATATATAATTTATTTTTCTTATTTTATTGACAATGTGATATAATTGAGTTATATCTCAACCCAAAATGGATTGTCGAATATATCTAGGACGGCGATTACTGGTGGCTACAGATTAACAAAGAGCTTGTCGGCTACTGGCCTGCTAAGTTATTCAGTTCTCTAGGTAAGGGAGCTACGGAAGTTCTATGGGGAGGTGAAATCGTTAACGAGAAGACCGGTGGGAAACACACGAGCACGGACATGGAAAGTGGACATTTTGCAGATGAAGGTCATAGAAAAGCGAGCTATTTCAGGAATATTATGACGGTTGATAAAACCAATACTCTGAGAGAACCACAAGGAGTTTACCCCACGATTACAAATGATAACTGCTACAACATTAAGGAAGGACGTAATGGAACTTCCTGGGGGTTTAATTTCTTCTATGGTGGTCCTGGCCTGAACGCCAAATGCCCTTGATTTTTTTTTTTGGGTAAAATAGATGCCCTTGATTTGGATATGTGTGCTCAAAGATTTTTGAGTATTTTGCATATTTGTTTGTATTTGAATATGAGCGTGCGAGTATGAACAAAATCACGTCGTTAAAGTTTATATTATCTGTGTCCTTGAATAATATGTGTAAAAGCTTTTTTGGTTGTCCAAAAAAAAAAGGTTTTTCGAATTTCACTGTCTGTAATTTGAATAAAACAATAATAATATGTTACTTATCAAAAAAAAGAATATATATATATATATGTTTGATAAAATCTTCAGTTTATAGTTAATTGCTCTTGATCAGCCTAATGTGGTTTTTGGAGAGGAAGGACCGACCGGTGGAAGCTGAAGCGGAAATGGTTAGGTGACGAAGTTGAATCTCCTCTGCTTTTACTTTTTTTTTTCTTTTAATCTTTGGTTTTGTGAATCAAAAAAAAAATTCTGTCTTTTGTCTACCTGGTACGATCACGTTAGATAATATTTCGTATTACAGTTTTTGTAACTCTGTTATGATATTATCCTCTATGTTCATCTCAGTTTACGTTTTTTATCGTCTCGCCATATCCCCACACATACAATATGTAAATGAGATATAGAAAGATTTAGAATATTATCTGTAGTGATCTAGATACTTCTAAATATTATTAGTAAATATTGTATCTTTATTAAACTAAGATGTTCAAATATTCATATTTATCTAATTAAGAAAATATTTAGTATATAAAGTTATAACATAATAGTAACTATTCTTTTGAGAGTTAATATTACAATTTTTTTCAATTTTCCATTCTCCTCAGTCTTTACATGATATCAGGATTACAATGATCTAAGGGCATGATTATTGGTAGGACTTATGCTTAAGTCCTTAGATTAATTTAGTGTTTTTTTATGTTAAGGACCAAGGTTAACGACAATCCAAAATATTAGGATTATTGGTAGGATTAATTTGATGGTTCTTAATAAATTTATTATTAATTTAAATAAGTAACAACATATAAAAGGAAAATTATTAAAAAAACATATAACATTAAAACATTACAAAGTTGGAAAAAAATACAAACATGAAAAAAAAAACATTTTATTGAATTCATAGAAACTTAAACATTGTAGTTTTTTTTTTCACTCTCACTAAGTGGTTCCTTCTTAGCAAGGAGAGTGTCAAGAATGGCGAGCTTGGATAGTCTCTCTTTCATGGCCAAATCTCCCATCTTCATCTCCCACATGCTCTTATACTCCTCAAAAGCCTTCCCTTTACCATTGTTCCTGCTTGCCTTTGCAGCTTTAATACCTTCGGGCCGCATCTCATGCTCTCCAACATCTATGCTTGAACTTTGCGAAACTGCCTCGGGCTCATCAGTTGTTTTTCTCTTACCATTAGCAGTAGTTTTACGACTGTTGAGGCTTATCCACTTCTGTTCATACCTCAAGATACACCACGCATGCTCTAAGGTAAACTTTGTGTTGTGGTCGGAGTAGAAGATGTCATGAGCCACCTTTAGAACGTTGTTCTCATTCTGTCCGCTGGTGATTTGTCTCTCTGCAGCTGCGTATGCTCCACAGAACTTGTTCGTCAGGTCGTTGATCTTTGACCACCTCTGCTTACAATGGTTATGAGAGCTCGCATCACCACCCTGTATGGCATGAGGACTTGCTGCGTAGTATTGTCCTACTCTTTTCCAGAAGTTGCGTGACTTCTGTTCGTTTCCAACAACAGCGTCCTTAGAGGTGTTGAGCCACGCGCTTATTAGAACCTCGTCATCAGCTGGAGACCATTTCTTTCTCTCCCGGCGCTCCGCGGGTGTGTCTTCAGGTACAGCTGGAGCTTCAGATTGTTGAGAACTTAACGGAGGGATTTCAGAGGATCCAAGGTTTGCACTAGAGGGAAAACTTTCATAAGAAAAATTTTGATGAACTACATTTTCTCTTTGGCTGTTAAGAAGCCATGCATAACTACGATACTGGCTATATGGATTCGTTGAATCCATATCAGGATTGCTTGAATCCATACCACCACGAACAGAGATGAGAGTATAGAGAACAACGAGCCAATTTAAGGAAAGAGGAGAGAAAGAAGCGTATGGAGATAATTAGGACATATTGGGGTTTAATAGTTGAAACGGTAACAAGTAATAAGTCACAACACCCAACCATTATCTAACAAAGTATAATCATCAGTTATTACATATCTAACAAGTCGCTAACAAGTACAAAGCTATCAAGTCTCGGTTACATTTTCATTAAATTTTAAAGAGATTTGGTTACACAATCAGACATGGAATGCATTTTAGTTACAACAATGCATTTTAGTTAAGAGATTCTACACAACTAGAAAGCTGTCATTGATATCATTGTAAACAAACTTTATTTGGTACCTTCAAGATTTAGTTACAAAATTTCTAACAACAATGCATTTAATTTACGAAGACTATTTGGTACCTACTATATTCATTTTAGCATTAACGACTGTGACAAGAAACAACAAGTAACCAGTACCTACAATGGTGAAATCAAATTCGAAATGAAACTAGACAGGTTCATCGGCTACAAAGAAGATGTCATGAACAAATTCGAAATGAAGCTACACAGGTTCATCAATTTCGAAATGAAGCTAGACAGGTTCATCAAATTCGAAATGAAGCTAGACATTTCATCGGCCAATAACGACAAGTAACAAATACATATAATTAGAAACAATCTATAATACAACGGGAATCATTTCATCACAACAATATAATTAGAAACAATCTATCAAGGGAATCATTTCATTACAATAACAGAAAAGTCTATGGTAACGATCAACTCTATAACTCAACAAGCAATCAAGAGAACACAAACAGCAACAAGATCAACACACGGGAATCATGCAATCAAGACAAGACAAACAGCAACAAGATCAACACACGGGAATCATGCAATCTACAAACGAGAATCATGCAATCAAGACAAACAGCAACAAGATCAACAAACGGGAATTATGCAATCATTCGGAGGAGGTAGATCGACAATTAAATCTCAAAGCGGTAGAAAAAAAACATACCTTTTTCAAATCGGCGGAGAGGCTTGAAAGAGGATGTCGGTTACTTATCGCCTTCGACAGAGGCTCGGGAGAGAACAGGAGAGAGTCGTGAGAGACGAGAAAAGATTGCTCCCCACCGATCGAAACCAGAGACGCTTGAATTTGGATGTCGTTCTCTATCGCCGTCGAGAGAGACACGGGAGAGACAAGAGAGAGTTGTGAGACAGGAAAAGAGGTCTTTGCCCTACACGGATACCTTCTCCAATCGGATGCTGCCACCTGTGACGAAGGACCAGCCCAAAAACATCTTAATGGGGGACGTTCGGCTTAATTTCTTATGATGTCGCGGCTTTTTTATTTTTTTTTGGCCGAAATACCTAAGGACGAAGCCCAAGATACCCCGATAATCGTGCCCTAATGATCAGTGATGTTCCTTAGTGTTTTTCTCTAAACCATAGAACTTCTTTATCTTTATATTTTAAGTTATATAGTTTCTTTATGTTTTAATTATGTTAAGCTAAGTGTTTCTACCATTTAAATTTATCATTTTACCAAATGTTTTCAAATTTCAAATTCATCATCTTGAATCTATGAATCTAAATCCTTAGCGTGTAGGCAAAATGAAAAGGAAAAAAAGAACGGTACTAGACCAAGTTGGATTTGTGCTTTTTGGAAAATTATTCTTTGACCGGTAATTACAGATATAATTTATGTCACCCCGTTATTTGTTTCGAGTCTTGGCTACGATTGATATATCTATCGTTTTCTTTTCGCATAGAAAGTACAAAGCAAATATAATTTATTAGTGTCCGCGTTTGAAAACAATTTGCTTGGTCATGTTACGCGTTTCACACACAAGATGATTCGATTAGTCATGGGTCAATGTCTTCGTCGATTTTACTTGCTAACTTATGAGTCACATACATTTCAAACATACAAAATATAAAATGACTTAAAAATTTATACACAAATAAGTTATTTAAACATAATAGTACTGGATTATAATAATTTAGTTTTTTTGTAAATATTTATATTTATGCATGAACATAACAAATTCATTTAATATGAAAATATCCTGAATTTAAACTGTAGTTAGAAATTTACTGAGATAGATCGCCAACATATCCTCAAAATTGTCTTAGAAAAAATATCCTCAGAATGAATATTCGTAATACGAGTCTATGAGATATGAGTCATATGACCATAGATGCACTTGAAAGGTAATGGATTAACAACGTCAACCAAAGTCTTTGTATAACGAGAAACTTGCTTGCTTTGATGACCTTTATTACTTCATGAGTAAATTTTCATGGATTTTAAAGTCATGAGGGATTGTGATGACGTTTAAGTCATGAGTCAATTTTCATTAACGTGTTAATGTAACCACTAGTTTTTTCAATCTAATTTCCTAAGTTATAGAATATATGAGCAATCTACTCCTATAAATTCCAATAGTAGTTAACAGAAAAATTTATAAAATACTAAAGAGTAGGTTTTAAGGATTATAATTAACCATAACAAATGGGAATGGCCGGTTTCACGGTAGCACTGATGATGATAGGGGTGATAATCTCTCCTTGTTACTATGGAAAAGAGTTCTCTGATCACCAGGAAATCAAAGTACAAAGTCTTTTGAAGCGGCTCAACAAGAATGCTCTTATGTCCATTAAGGTTAGTTTATACAAAATGAAAATTCCATATTCATAATCATAAACTCAATGCTTTGATTATTCGTAGGAAAACTTTACTGAGACTGAATGTTTCACTTTAATCTTTGACAGAGCGAAGATGGAGATATAATAGATTGTGTTCCAATACATAATCAACCAGCTTTTGATCACCCTCTGCTTAGAAACCACACCATTCAGGTTTTAACTTCATTTACGATCTATATATCTTTTGTTTATATATACATGCATGGTGATGCTGAAACGTTGAGTTTTCCACGTAGATGAGACCGAGCTTCGTACCGGAAAGTACGTCTACGTACACCAAGAAAAAGATAAAGGCTACTCAGGCGTGGCACAAGAATGGAAGATGCCCTAAAAATACAGTTCCGATAAGAAGAATAAAGAAAGAAGATATCTTCCGATCAAAATCCATTGAGAGTTTTGGGAAAAAGACGAATCCAAGCATCCCTGAAGATAATACGTATGATCCAAGTAGAGGCCATGAGGTACACCTTTTATATATTGTCCTTTTAGATAATTACTCTGCAGTCTCTCTCTTGTCGCTTAACTTACACTTTCCCATTTTTTGGAGCTGGTTTAGTACGCGGTCATGAATTCCATGCAAGGAACGTATTTCGGGACAAAATGTACAGTAAATATGTGGAAACCAGAAGTTCAAGTTCCCGACGAGTTCAGCTTGGCTCAGACTTGGCTCGTGTCTGGAGTTGGCTCTACTCGTAACACAATTGAAGCTGGGTTGCAGGTATTGTAATTCTTATCCATCCTTAACTACATCTTGTTCATATTCGAAGTCTTTTTTCATATGCTAAACATCTTAATTAATTAACACTGCCTTTGCTTGCCTTGATCTATAGGTTTTTCCAAGAATATATGGTGATAATAATCTAAGATTATTTGTTTACTGGACGGTAAGTTCCCATTTTCTACCTAAACATGTTAAAAAGCTAACCATATAAAAATTTAAATGGCTCACTAGCTAGTAATTAGAATTTTTTTTTGAATAAAAGTTAGTAGTAGAGTCTAAGACCATCTCCAATGGCTTACTCTATTTTTTATTCTAAAATAGAGTAATTCTAATAGAGTTGAATTTTGCTCCAATGGTATTCTATTTTAAAGTAAAAAATAGAGTGATAAACAAAAAATAGACAAATTACTTTATATTTGAATTAAATTTATTTTCTATTATAGAATGAGAAATAGAGTACCATTGGAACTCTTTTACTATAAATTCTATTTTAAAGTGAAAAATAGAGTAGGTTGAAGATGCCCTAAGCCTGACTGACTGTTTATTTTGTAGTGTTTAGAATCCATCGCTTAGAAAATTTGAATATCCGAATTGTAAAATATTATTATTTTTTATTAATTAAAATTAAATATATAAATTTAATGAACAAGCTAGTGTACCGTTGAAAAACAAATTCTCTTTTGAGATACTCTTTATTTCTCTCTCATTTACTTTTTCTTTTTCAATATTATATTAGTGAGGGAAACTCATCAACATCCCCACAATATGGAGATGGTCTTAGGGTTTAGAATCTAATGTCTAAGATGTAAATTTAAACGGTTTGTTAAATTTAAGTCTCTATTTTTGAGAAAAAATGATATAAAAGTATCTCTTAATGTATCAAATTTTCAAAAAAAAGTATCTCCTAAATTTTTGTATGCGCGCAGATTTACGAATTTAAAGACGATAATCATAATAGAAAAATTATTTTGAAAATAGGCCGACGGATATCAAAGTACAGGGTGCTACAACAACGCCTGCCCAGGTTTCGTTCAAAGGAGCAATCGTCTCACTGTAGGTGGAGCCTTCACTACCGTCTCACAATACGACGGAGATCAATACGAGCTCTCCATACTTATATGGAAGGTACCAAGTACTAAAATATATTTAAAAAAAAATTCTCATTTTAGTATTTTACTAATGATTTAGGATGTAATTGAGCTGCTCCCTATGTTATATTATATCTGCATCTCAACCCAAAATGAATTGTCGAGTATTTATAGGACGGCGAAAACTGGTGGCTACAGATTGGTGAAGAGCTTGTCGGGTACTGGCCTGGCCAGTTATTTAACTCTCTAGGAAATGGAGCTACTATAGTTCAATGGGGAGGTGAAATCATTAACAGGGAGACCGATGGTAAACACACGAGCACCGACATGGGAAGTGGGCATTTTGCAGATGAAGGTTTTAAGAAAGCGAGCTATTTCAGGAATCTTATGACAATTGATGGAACCAATACTCTGACAGAACCACAAGGAGTTTACCCCTCGACAGGTCATGATAACTGTTACAACATTAAGGCAGGAGATGTTGGAACTTCCTGGGGGGTTAATTTCTTCTATGGTGGTCCTGGCCAGAACGAGAGATGCCCTTGATTTGGATCTATGTGCTCAACAGCTCAAATATTTTGAGGATTTTACATATTTGTTTGTATTTGAATATGAACGTGTGAGTAACTAAAAAAAAATCCGCGTCAAAGAAGTTAATATTACGTACTTGTGTCCTTGAATAACGTGTGTATAAGTGGAATAATAATTATTTTCTCTTGATCTGTCTGCCTACGAGACTTTTATATAAGACAATGTATATATATATACCTTTTACCTATAATCTTATTTATATGTTATAGTGCATTTTTGAAGAATGGTTTATTATATCTTGAGTCACATTAATAAGGAACCTCTGTTCATTCTTAACACACAAAAGCCTTTTTGATATAAAAATTAAACTTGACTCTTTTATGGTCGTTGGGTTAGACCAATTTTTTGTGTGTTCAGAATAGAAAAATAGAATAAGTGATGAATATTTTTAATTAAAATCAACAAAAAGTAATATTAAACTTCCTAGTAATTGAACAACATTCTAAGGTATTCTGATACTTAAAAAGCTGTGTGCCTTTATTAAAGAACAATAGCAAATGTTTTTGATTTTTTTGTTAATTAAAGCTTCAAATTCTTACATTTCGATTTCCTTAAATCTTGATACACGCCATTCCATACCGGTCAGTATGACTACTCGGGTCTTTATGATTCGATTAAAGGAAGGAGACTTCACTTAAGTATAATAAAAAAATGCCACATGATCATAATAGGGACTCGTTCAAACTCACAACTAAGTCACAATCAGAATAATAAATACAACGGTAAGCAAATACTAATGCAATTTGTAAAACCTAAGCATTTTATTTTCTAATAATATATACATGCTTACAGGGGCGGAGGTAGAGAGGGGAGTGTGGGGTGACCCCACTAAAATTGGAGAAAAAAAAAAATTGGTGTATTTTCTTGAAAATTATTGTAATATTTAATTAAAATATAATATTTGACTCCACTAATTTGTGTATAAATTTTTATATGTCCTTTTAATTTTGTAAAAAAAATATATATTTCTGTAATAATAATATATATATTAAATTTATATATTATAACCCCAGTTAGAAATATTTCTGGAACAGAGCTCATACATCACAATGTAAACCCTAACTGGAGCATTACATGACAAAGCTCGCCAAATAACCCCCCACAACGAATATCGTAATATCAGAAATTGACTTTACCCAAAAATAGACTTGTTTTTGACTTTACCAAAAATTAGACATATTGAGTGGAAATAGAATCCATACATACACATGGATATATGGACGCAACGCATTATGACTAAGTCTTTGTACAACCAGAGAATCTTGCTTGCTCTGATGATGTTTAAATCATGAATGACTTATCATTGATTTTTGAGTTATGACGCGTTGTGATGATGTTTAAGTTTAAGTCATGAGTCAGTTTTCATTTTCGTTGCAAATGTAACCACTAGAAATTATCTATTTTCTTAGTTTATAAAAATATGAGGAATCAACTCTTATAAACATATATCTACTAAGATGTTTTTTTCCGAGAAAGGGCTTACTATATCTACTAAGATGTTGACAGGATAATATAGAGTACAATAAATTATAACAATGTTTGAGAAATAGGCTGTTTATAATATAGAGTACAATAAATTATAACAATGTTTACTTTGCATATATATATTTTTTATAACTGTGGTGTGATCCCAAAAGCTTTCTAAACCCAAAAACTAATCACCACAAAACCCATAGAAATCCAGGTTTTCTTGTTATTTAAGGTATCTATGGGTGGCCAAGAGGAATCGAATCCAAAGCGGTACTTTACATATATCTCATCAACTATTTACTATATTTCCATCACTTTCAATCCTGCAACATATTATGTTTAATTAACTGGGCCCAAAATTGTTTTATTTATTTATAAAGTTTATGGTGAAAGTGAATTTTCCCTAATTTTAGAGTTTTTAGGTGATTTAGTAAAGGGAGAATTGCCAAGTGTGACTCAAAACTTGGAGTCAAACCCAAAACAATACTCCAACTTGGGTCAAAGGCAAAAGTAACCTAAAAGGCTATTGAAATTACAACTATCCCCTTGTGACCAAACAAAAAGCGAATTCTTTTCGTTTCTACCCTCATGAAAGTCGTCTGTTTAGCGACTTGAAAATAGTCGTCAGGGCGACTTAACTTAAAGTCGTCTGGACAGTTAGTCTTAAACATAATTTAAAAATTTTGTAAAAATATTTTGATAAGTGAAAATGGGAATTATGTAATTAACATATGTCTTAGGAGGTATAAATTAAGATATAACAAATTTCAATTGTTTTCAGCATAGATGAGTGAAAGTAGTGAGTCATGATATTCTTAAGTTTATGTTTCATCAACATATGTTGTAGTATTGTATGTGTTCTTAGGGTTAGATTTTGGAAAGCATTAAAACCGTTTTTGAAAATTTTTAAAATTACTTATGCGTGTTCATTTCTGTGTATAGTAAACACTATTTAAGTATAATTTGATTTTATAACGTGGTTAGTTAGTTAATCTAGTCATTTTAGTTTAGGGTTCATTTTAGGTCTAGGGCGACTTAATATTTTGTCGATGCAGCGACGACTAAATATTAAGTCGCCTGTTGTACATTATCAGCCGAATAAGTCGCCTAAACCGACCAAACCTTAAAGTTTACCAATGTAATTTTAAAGCTAACGGATTATTTACCCAATATATAAGGTGATTTTTTTTTTTCATTTTTCGCGATATTCGAAACCCTAACAGCTTCTCTCAAAGGCGATTTGAATTCCCACGATTCGAACAAACCATCGTTCTCAACATCGGCTATCTATCTCACTTCATTTCACCGTTGTCGCCGCAGCTTCTTCTAACCCTACCGCCAATTCCTCTAAACCCCACCGATTCCTCTAAACCCTAGCGCCGCTTCCACTATTTCCTCAACAAACCGCCGCCTCGCCACCGTGGTCACCAACGTTCTAAACACTAGCGCCGCTTTTCTAAACCCTAGCGCCGCTTTTTCTTGTAAACCTTAGCTTTCGAAACCCTAACGCCTAAGTCATCAATCTCGAGGAAAAGATGAACATAAAACGCTGTTCTCTATCAATTTACTCATTCTCACCGCTTCACGCTTATTTTTCAGATCTATAACCGCAATGACGAAGTACTCCAACTCTTCTCATGACCGAAGACTTGTAGTAATTTAAGTCGCTCGAAAGTCTTCCAACCGACGACTTAGTAGATGACTTAAATATAAGTCGTCCATTTGAAGACTTTCCGGACGACTTAATTATAAGTCGCCTACTAAGTCGCCTGACTTATATCGTTGTCTTTGATTATTTTGCAGAAAAAGGATGGATATTCCAGAACTCCCCGTAGGTTATACACATCGGGGAAGAACCGTAAGCCACAATAGCATTTATCATACGGATAATGCAAGTTGCATATCGCTCTTAGGAAAGCTCTTACTGATGACTAATTTGAAGAGCTCAAGGAGTCGAAGTTTGGGAGTTTTCATCAAGTTCAGGAGCAGGGATTTGGTTGGGCTTCAAGGCTGGTTCACTACATGCCCGGCCGTGGACATTAAGAAGAAGTATGAGATGTGGTCTCGTTGGTCCGAACCTTTGAGGTTTTCACCGTTGAGTTTGAAAACCTCACCGGTCTAAACCGCGAGTACATCGAGGACCTTGAGACACCAAAATGTGATGTTACCCCAGATGGTTTTTCCTGGGGATGCCGAGTTCATCCGGAAGCTGGGCCAACCATCGATCGATAATAGAAGATCAGAGATGCGGATTGGTCCAGGAAGATCGCAGCTGCTCGCTGCACTTCCATCTTCACCGGATTCATTGGGGAGAAAGTTTTCAACCGCTACACGATCTACTCGCGCAAGGCTGATGGATTTAGAACGGTTTGAGAATTATCCATGGGGAGAGTCGATTTAAGGTGTGATGGACTTTTGTGGAACAAAGAAATTGCTGGCTGTTACACCGGATGGGTTTATACAAGTTCTTCGTGTCGACGCATACAGCTATGCCGAATTGGGTGCTAGTATTGGTGGTCCCAGAGCACAGTCCGGCTCCACCGATACGGCTTACGAGGGCAGCAGAGGCCGCAGATCAATGAAAGCTGCTATCTTGAGTCGTATTTACTTCAATCCAAAGATCGCTGCACGACTTATTATAAGTCGTTCGGAAGGTCGCCCAGCTGGACGACTTATCGGACGACTTAATTAAGTCGTCCTGAAAGTCTTCCATCCGACGATTTATTGACGATTTATTATAAGTCGTTCGGAGTCTTCCATCTGGACGACTTATTAGGCGACTTATTATAAGTGTGCGGAAGGTCTTCCAGCTGGACGACATAGTGACTAACTTATAATTAAGTCGCTCATTTAGTATTTTTTCAAATATCTAACTCGATTCTTCTATTTACCGCAGACCAGCTGATCAACTTTGTTGAGAAGGACATTAGTGAAATGTGGCCAAAATGGGACTCGAGGTTGAGGACCGCAAGGAGAACATCATTAAAGTCATGTATGAGCGAGACCGGGAAGTGGACCATGGATTGCTGGGAAGTCACCGGTACTAAGGTCAATACAAAACCTAAGGTTGTGACTCCATCAAAGAAGGCCAAAGAGATGGTGTGTTGGAGGAGGAGGAGGAGGAGGAGGAAGACAATCCAAGACCTCGAAGAAAGCTCAGAAGAGGCTCCTAAAGTGGCTAGTGAAGAGGCTAGAGAAGAGGCTGAGGTGACCAGAGAGGAGTTGGAAATTATGTTCAAGGGCGAGGACACTGCAAAAAAGGGTTTAATAAGTGCATGAGGGAGTTTAGAAGTTGTCCGATAGATGGAAGCTGTGGAGAAGAAGGTTGGTGTCACCAATCAGGCTACCCCTCAAGATAAACAGCCTACCTCTTGCCAAAGAAACCGGGGAAACAAACGCTACCCCTCAAGATAAACAACCTACCCCTCATGCCAAAGAAACCGTGGTTAGTAACCAGCCTCCTCCTCATCAAACCAAACAGCAGCCTCCTCCTCAAAAGAAACAGCCTCCTCCTCAAAAGAAACAGCCTCCTCAAAAGAAACAGCCTCCTCAAATCAAAGAGGTTAGTATCAAATCCAGGGTTAACTAGTTGTCCGTGACGATCAAAAGTTGTCTGATCGATTAGTTGACCCCGACGACTTTAAACGTAGTTGTCCGACGACTAGTTGACCACGGAAGACTTAATTTTAAGTCGCCCAGTCCAACTAGTCGCCCGCATAACTTTGTTTAAGTCGCCCGAAGTTAACTTGTGTGCAACTTTATTGCGAGATGGTTGCCGAGGATACAGCAACCGAGGCATTCTCGTAAATAAGACCTCCAAAGAGATTGTTGCTGTCACTTCCATCGATCACCAACCGAGCCTCGCTTCCACCGATCAACAACTGAGCCTCGCTTCCACCGATCACCAACCGAGCCTCGCTTCCACCGATCACCAACCGAGCCTGGTTGTATTGGACAAGCGTGCAAAGAGTAAACGAGCGAAGAAACCTGCTCCCACTGTGAGATCTCCTTATACGGCAGAGAAAAAAAAAGATAAAGTGGGAGCCTATAATCCATTTCCGCCAGTAAACAAAGATCGGTTGAAGGAACTCGCTGATTGGTTGAAAACTGATCCGTAAGTGATTGCTTTACCCATAATAGCTTGATTTAGTCGTCCAAAACTGATTGCTTTTTTTGTTTGCAGCCATTATTTAACTAAGACCGAGGACAAACCACGTACATCACCAACAAGGTGGTACCACTTCCTCCGGACAGCCAGAGGATGGCTGGAAGACTGCGTAAGTCTTCTGCTCACGATTTAAGTCGTCTACAAAGTCGTCCAAGTAGACTACTTTCCAGACGACTTATTATAAGTCGCCGGAAAGTCGCCTACTTGACGACCACGTGACGACTTATATTTAAGTCGCCTGGTAACTTCTAACTTGTTATATTTAATATGCAGCATATAGATGCTTGGATTAATGTGCTAAGGCGAGGTATCGAGAACCCACAAGCTTTCAGAGCGGCGAATGTGCTTCTGGATCACAACTTTTCCCAGTCTTGAGAGAGCAGATCACCTCTTCAAAACATCGGAACCTGATCACAAAGGTTTAGGAAGAGTTCTACCTGGTGGGGCCGATTTTTATGACGGATCAATACCTTCATTTTGCCAATCAAACAAGAAGTGGGGAGGACATTGACGATATCTATGCCAGTGAACTTGGACGACAAGCATTGGGTTGCTATTTGGATATCGATCCCTAAGAGGCACATAGTCGCCGGGACAGCATACCTTCATCTAGTGTACCGCACGCATGGGATGCGATAATGGAGCCTTTTCTCCAGATGGTCCCTTATCTGCTTGTTGAGTGCGCAGCCACCCATCTAAATACGGGTCAAATACGGGTTGGAGCCATACACATATGAGAGACCGCTGAAAGGTGTACCCACGCCAACAATGGTGATTGTGGCGGTACACCTGAAAGTACATTGAATGTCATGCTCTCGGTGTCTCCTTTGACCTAAAGACTTTGCTAGGTGCAACGCGAAAGAAAATGAGGGATAATATGGCGGTGGATATATGGAAGGAGCTTGTTGATCAGCATCTAAAAGAAAATGTGGATGGTGATAGGTTCGTGGGCTTGTATGATTAGATTAGTGTTTGTATTTGAACTTGTCTTTGTATTTGAATATATAAGTTGAACTTGTAAATATATAAGTTGTAAATATATAAGTTGTCTGGAAGATTAGTGTTTGTATTTGAACTTGTAAATATATAAGTTGTCTGGAAGAAATAAGTCGTCTGGAAGGTTTTCCAACTGGACGACTTACAAATAAGTCGTCTAGAAGGTTTGGACGACTTATTATAAGTCGTCTGGAAGGTTTTCCAACTGGACGACTTACAAATAAGTCGTCTAGAAGGTTTGGACGACTTGAAGGGATAGTAGAAGGTAGTCTAAAAATAAAATACACTTGAAGGGATAGTAGAAGGTCGATCTAAAATAAAATACACTGGACGACTTAGTAGAAGGTCGTCTAAAAATAAAATACACTGGACGACTTAGTAGAAGGTCGTCTAAAAATAAAATACACTGGACGACTAAAAATTTAGTCGTCTGGACGGGTAATCAAGACTGGACGACTTAAAAATTTTGTGTACATTGTGGTTTCGTATGGCCAGTTTCCTTGCAGTTTGAGCATCTCCGTGCCCTGTGTTTCTTCCTGGGTTTGTGTCCTCTCATCCTAGATAGCTCCAACCAAGATTGCCATCTTGATTTCTTCGGTCTCCCCCGACCACGCTTTAGTTCTGGAGGAAAGCATTCTCGTTCCTCAATATGTTGTGACACGATAGGATATATATTCTCTGAGTATCCTGCATACAGATAATTCTTTGAGTACAGTGGACATACAAGTGTGGAGATATGCAAACCAGCATGTATTCCAGCAGCTATAGCATGAGAGCAAGGTATTTTCTCCACTCCATAGACACCACAATCACACTTTGCATGTTCCAAATCAACCACACAGTCCATTTTGCCACCTTTGACAAAGAAATGCCATCCATCAATTGGTTCGACCGTCATCGTACCCGCTATCTCTTCTCGAACAGCAAGCAAGTATTCAACACCCCCGCTATGTTCAGTTGTGAGACTCAAAGCATCTTGTCTCCTTTTCCAATACCATTTTCCTAACTTCTGCCTTATGAACTCCAGCAGGAACGTAATCGGAAATCCTCTTGCTCGCTTGGTCGCGGAATTAATAGATTCAGCAATGTTGCTTGTTTTTATGTTGAACCTGTTCCCCTTACAATAAACCCTTGACCATAGCCTGACGTCGGCTTTCTCCAAATACGTTGCAAGTTCCGGGTTTGCACTCCGTATCTCAGCCATGTACCGGTCAAAATCGTAAACCGTGTGAGCATAAGCAGCCCCTTTCACCAAGTACATGAGATGTTTCCCTTTAAACTTTTTGACAATGTTATCTTGAAGGTGATAATAACATATTCCTCGGGTTGCCCAAGGAAACACCTTATCACACGCACTTTTAATGGCCTTGTGCCGGTCGGAGACTATCACCAGAGGCTTGTCATGAGATATACAACTAGCCAATTTTGTGAAAAACCATTCCCAAGAAGGTATATCTTCCTCATCCACGATCCCAAAAGCCAATGGGAATATCTGAAAATTGCCATCTTGTGCGGCTGCAACTAACATAGTTCCTCCATACTTTCCACTTAGGTGAGTTCCATCCACCACAATGACCCTTCTCTGATACTTAAAACCTTTGATAGAAGCTCCAAAAGAGAGAAATAGATACTTAAATCTTTTCATAGAATCAAGTTCTATCGCCGTGATAGAATCAGGATTTGCAATGGAGATTTGCTCGAGATATGATGCCGGCGAATACCCTTCTTCGCTGATCCTCTCACCAATCTTTGTGCATATAACAGTGCTCGTATGAAGTGGTGTAATCAAGCGCCATGCCAAACATGTTCCTCATTGCATCGTGATATGCTGCGGAGTTATCCCATCAATGATTCCAACACGATCAATGAAAAGACTACCTACATACTTCGGAGTACAGTGTCTCCGCTGAGCGATTCGGTCTCCCGCTGAGCATAAATGTTTTTCCACATACTTTGTTACCCAAAACGTGTTTGTCCCATGTTTGACACTCGCTCGACCTTCCATCCACAATAGCTAACCGGACATGTTGCCACAACGAGTTTTCGTTGATTTGTATAATTTGAAAGAAAACTTACCCTCATCGCTGCTAACCGCAGCTCAAAGCGAGCACCCTTGCTAACAAAACTCTGGTTGACATAGATACTGGTACCATTCGATTTTCCTCCTTCAATAGCATTTGTCTTAGCATATGTCTTTTGGATTTCTTCAAAACAAATATTATCATCATCTTCCTCGTCCTCATCGGAACCTTTCCATAAAGACGTAATCCCCACCATTCTGATCCGTTTCACCAACAATAGAATTATCAGCATCCTCCTCCCCATTTTCCTCCTCCCCATCTTCTTCCCATTCACCAGCTTCATCATTATCACCAACATCTTCTTCCCATTCACCAGCTTCATCATTATCACCAACATCTTTTTCCCATTCACCAGCTTCATCAATATCCCTTTTCTCTGAAACCGTTTCGACCTTGCTGCGGCTTGATACACAAAGACATACTCTATGGGTTTTGAGTATCTCCAGCAAGTTTCGAACTTGTCTATCACTTGTAACATGAATGGGAAGACTGCCCGAGCCATCATCATTTCGCTGGTAATGAGTAGCTAATCTCCACACTCACCGTTCTCATGTCCGGTTATAATCTTCTTGAGCCATTGCAACAAGTTCAGCATGTGTTGAATCTTCATTCAATAAAACAATCTTCCTCCTTTGAGATCATCAACCACAAAATCCCAATGGAAATCTCTCAACAACCATTCTCCATACACTGCATGTAACTGAAAAATCATCTGCAAATATTCAAAATAAAACACATTAGTAAACATAGAGAAAAGGGAAATGAAGAAGTTCAATAAACATTGCCGCAGACGACTTAGCATTAAGTCGTCCAGAAGACTTAAAGGTAAGTCGTCTAAAGAGGTCACTTTTGCAATTGAAAATTAAAAGGGACGACTTAATTTAAGTCGTCAGCTTTGTTGTTAAAAAACTTGACGACTTATATATAAGTAGATACAACAGGCTAGTTTTGCATTTGACGAATCGTGTCGGATCTTTGACTATTTCGGGCGACTTATAATTCGCCGTCTCGAAAGTTAAAATTTCAATATTTTATGAAAACTTGACGACTTACACGTAAGTCGTCCTAGGTTAGTTGAAAAATAAAACTTGAAATTTAACTTTCTCCAGACGACTTAGATGAAAGTCGTCCAGCTAAACGACTTAATTTAAGGTCGTCCGGGATAAGCAAGGTTTGACCAGAAAATTGGGAAAAATTCTCGACGACTTTGCTTTCCTGACGACTTTAAATTAAGTCTTTCGAGGGACGACTTTATATTAAGTCGCCGGTTAAAGTTAAATTATGAAGTTTTATTTTTCAATTACAAAACTAACCTAGACGACTTACACGTAAGTCGCCAAGTTTTCATAAAATATTGAAATTTAACTTTCCTGAGACGACTGAATTATAAGTCGCCCGTAAATATTCAAAGATCTGACACGATTCGGTCAAATGCAAAACTAGCCCGTTTCTGAGCGGCGTATATATAAGTCGCCCAAGTGTTTTTTTAACAACAAAGCTGGACGACTTAATTTAAGTCGTCCGCTTGACCGTAAGACTCATCAAGAAGTCTTCTACATACGATGACTTACTAGTAAGTCTTCTACGCCAACGATCTTGAAAAAATTCAAATTGCACCTTAAACTAGGTGAGATGACCGTTTGCACCGTGGTCTTCTCCAACCACCCGTAACCTCAAACGAAAGCAACCGTAAGTCAAAACGAAGAAATATGGCTCGCAACCATAGCCCATATTTTGAATCAAAAGCTTGAGTTTTTGGATGAATATAGAGAGAAAGTGAAAGAAATGTTGTTTTTAGTTCATAACAATTGAAACAGAGAGTGTAAAGAGATTTCACGTGCATTAAAGGGCATTAAAAGCTCCAAACAGTTCAGACAAGGTTGTTGCCACTATTCATTGCAGTGGCAGTATTGTAAATACTTGAAGAAGATGAGGTTGAGACAGTAAGAAGCCATTTGAAAAATGTTAATGGCATTTTCGGTAAAAGTCTGCAGGTGTGGGGTTAAAATCTCAAAAAAGGAGTCAAAAGAAAGGTTAGTTTCTGTTGTCCAAGTTTTGAGTCCTCCTTCAATAGCATTTGTCTTAGCATATGTCTTTTGATTTCTTCAAAACAAATATTATCATCATCTTCCTCGCCCTCATCCGAACCTTTCCATAAAGATCAATCCCCACCATTCTGATCCGCTTTCACCAACAATAGAATTATCAGCATCCTCCTCCCCATTTTCCTCCCCATCTTCTTCCCATTCACCAGCTTCATCATTATCACCAACATCTTCTTCCCATTCACCAGCTTCATCATTATCACCAACATCTTTTTCCCATTCACCGCCTTCATCAATATCCCTTTTCTCAAACCGCTTCACCTTTGCTGCGCTTGATACACAAAGACATACTCTATGGGTTTTGAGTATCTCCAGCAAGTTTCGAACTTGTCTATCACTTGTAACATGAATGGGAAGACTGCCTGGAGCCATCATCATTTCTGCTGGTAATGAGTAGCTAATCTCCACACTCACTGTTCTCATGTCCAGGTTATAATCTTCTTGAGCCATTGCAACAAGTTCAGCATGTGTTGAATCTTCATTCAATAAAAACAATCTTCCTCCTTTGAGATCATCAACCACAAAATCCCAATGGAAATCTCTCAACAACCATTCTCCATACACTGCATGTAACTGAAAAATCATCTGCAAATATTCAAAATAAAACACATTAGTAAACATAGAGAAAAGGGAAATGAAGAAGTTCAATAAACATTGCCGCAGACGACTTAGCATTAAGTCGCCCGTAAGACTTAAAGGTAAGTCGCCTAAAGAGGTCACTTTGCAATTGAAAATTAAAGGACGACTTAATTTAAGTCGTCAGCTTTGTTTGTTTGTTAGACTAATTTTATATATATAACGCTTCGTTTGAACGGGCTAGTTTTGCATTTGATCGAATCGTGTCAGATCTTTGACTATTTCGACGACTTATAATTACCGTCTCGAAAGTTAAAATTTCAATATTTTATGAAAACTTGACGATTTACACGTAAGTCGCCCTAGTTAGTTGAAAAATAAAACTTGAAATTTAACTTTCTCCGCATCTACTTTAGATGAAAGTCGCCCAGTTAAACGACTTATTTACCCCGATAAGCAAGGTTTGACCAGAAAATTGGGAAAAATTCTCGACGACTTTGCTTTCCTGACGACTTTAAATTAAGTCTTTCGAGGGACGACTTTATATTAAGTCGCCCGTTAAAGTTAAATTATGAAGTTTTATTTTTCAATTACAAAACTAATTTAGACGACTTACACGTAAGTCGCCAAGTTTTCATAAAATATTGAAATTTAACTTTCCTGCAGACGACTGAATTATAAGTCGCCCGTAAATATTCAAAGATCTGACACGATTCGGTCAAATGCAAAACTAGCCTGTTGCAGATCTAACGATATATAAGTCGCCCAAGTGTTTTTTTAACAAACAAAGCTGGACGACTTAATTTAAGTCGCCCGCTTGACCGTAAGACTCATCAAGAAGTCTTCTACATACGATGACTTACTAGAAGTCTTCTACGTAACGATCTTGAAAAAATTCAAATTGCACTTTAAACTAGGTGAGATGACTTCTGCAATAATGTGGTCTTCTCCAACCACCTTAACCTCAAACGAAAGCAACCGTAAGTCAAAACGAAGAAATATGGCTCGCAACCATAGCCCATATTTTGAATCAAAAGCTTGAGTTTTTGGATGAATATAGAGAAAGTGAAAGAAATGTTGTTTTTAGTTCATAACAATTGAAACAGAGAGTGTAAAGAGATTTACGTGCATTAAAGGGCATTAAAAGCTCCAAACAACAGACAAGGTTGTTGCCACTATTCATTGCAGTGGCGATTGTAAATACTTGAAGAAGATGAGGTTGAGACAAGAAAGAAGCCATTTTCAAAAAAAAAAAAATGTTAATGGCATTTTCGTAGATAAAGTGCAGGTGTGGGGTTAAAATCTCAAAAAAAAAAGGAGTCAAAAGAAAAGGTTAGTTTTCTGTTTGACTCCAAGTTTTGAGTCACTTTTGCAAAAAGCCCTTTAGTAAATGAGCAAGATTTGTTTCTGAAAATTTTCATTCATATTCTAATAGATGGATCTTCCAACCATGTTGGCACCAAATATCATTGACATATATTTTTGTAAGATTTATGTACCTATACTTTTATATGAAACTATATACATATATATTGAGAGATAACCAATATTTTCACATATTTCTGGTATACAATATTCGTGATCTTTTACTATAACTATTTTATATTTCTATTATTTTTTTAACTGCACTTTACATTCATTTATTTCCCAAAATGAGACAACAGTTTACAATACAGTTTTGAGAAACATCTAGTAAGACTTTCAATTAGATATTTTTACTTATATATATATATATATATATTATTTATTACATTTAGCTAATATTAGGTTTACTTTCTAAGAAATTAATAACGTAACATACGTTTAAATGTTCTTTTGTAAGAGAGTGTATTTCATTCATTGGAAAAAAATAATGTTCTTTTATGGTTTTTATAGACTTATTTTCTATCAAATTAATTTTATTTTTGGTTTGATTTACTTTTTAGTGGTCTTTATATATTTTAAATGAATTTAAACTATATATACTTGTTTTTTGTCAAAACTATATATACTTGTTACTTTTACAATTTGTTGTTAGTTTGGTGTTTATTTTAACCAGGAAACTTATATAAGTTTATATGTAGACTTATCTATATTGCTTGCAGTTTATTTTCAAAAGGTAACATATATATTTTAGAAAATAGTTATTATTTTCATTTATATTTATTTTTTACAATTAATATTTTTATCGTAATTTTTAGTGATTTATGATTTTTATGGATTTATCGATACTATCTTAGTTTATATGATTGATTTAGATTTTGATGGGTGGATTGCATAATAATATAAATAGTCTTTTTCCTTAGTACAACTAAATCTTAGATTATTGACAAAACTTATAATTTGGACTTTGAATTATATTTAACAAGACTATTAAATCATTTAGATTATTTTGTTTTACAATACCAAAGATTGATTAATGTTTTCATAAAATATTGAAATTTTAACTTTCGGAGCGGCGAATTATAAGTCGTCGAAATATTCAAAGATCTGCACGATTCGGTCAAATGCAAAACTAGCCCGTTTCATGAAACGGCAATATATATAAGTCGTCGCACAATTTTAACAAAAAGCTGGACGACTTAATTTAAGTCGTCCGTTTGATGAAGACTCATCGATGAAGTCTTACATACGGATGACTTACAGTAAGTCTTCTACGTGACGGATCTTGAAAAAATTCAAATTGTACCTTAAACTAGGTGAGATGACTTCGTTTGCACCGCGGGGTCTTCTCCAACCACCCAGAACCTCAAACGAAAGCAACCGTAAGTCAAACGAAGAAATATGGCTCGCAACCATAGCCCATATTTTGAATCAAAAGCTTGAGTTTTTGGATGAATATAGAGAGAAAGTGAAAGAAATGTTGTTTTTAGTTCATAACAATTGAAACAGAGAGAGTGTAAAGAGATTTACGTGCATTAAAGGGCATTAAAAGCTCCAAACAGTTCGTACAAGGTTGTTGCCACTATTCATTGCAGTGGCAGTATTGTAAATACTTGAAGAAGATGAGGTTGAGACAGTAAAGAAGCCATTTTCGAAAAAAAAAAATGTTAATGGCATTTTCAGATAAAGTGCAGGTGTGGGGTTAAAATCTCAAAAGGAGTCAAGTTAGTTAGTTTTCTGTTTGACTCCAAGTTTTGAGTCACTTTTGCAAAAAGCCCTTTAGTAAATGAGCAAGATTTGTTTCTGAAAATTTTCATTCATATTCTAATAGATGGATCTTCCAACCATGTTGGCACCAAATATCATTGACATATATTTTTGTAAGATTTATGTACCTATACTTTTATATGAAACTATATACATATATATTGAGAGATAACCAATATTTTCACATATTTCTGGTATACAATATTCGTGATCTTTTACTATAACTATTTTATATTTCTATTATTTTTTTAACTGCACTTTACATTCATTTATTTCCCAAAATGAGACAACAGTTTACAATACAGTTTTGAGAAACATCTAGTAAGACTTTCAATTAGATATTTTTACTTATATATATATATATATATATTATTTATTACATTTAGCTAATATTAGGTTTACTTTCTAAGAAATTAATAACGTAACATACGTTTAAATGTTCTTTTGTAAGAGAGTGTATTTCA
The DNA here is from genome assembly GCA_016771965.1 of Brassica carinata. Classification (NCBI taxonomy): domain Eukaryota; kingdom Viridiplantae; phylum Streptophyta; class Magnoliopsida; order Brassicales; family Brassicaceae; genus Brassica; species Brassica carinata. The sequence continues at coordinate 60,830,725 of CM028696.1, read as the reverse complement.
TTCATTGGAAAAAAATAATGTTCTTTTATGGTTTTTATAGACTTATTTTCTATCAAATTAATTTTATTTTTGGTTTGATTTACTTTTTAGTGGTCTTTATATATTTTAAATGAATTTAAACTATATATACTTGTTTTTTTTGTCAAAAACTATATATACTTGTTACTTTTACAATTTGTTGTTAGTTTGGTAAGCTTATTTTTAACCAGGAAACTTATATAAGTTTATATGTAGACTTATCTATATTGCTTGCAGTTTATTTTCAAAAGGTAACATATATATTTTAGAAAATAGTTATTATTTTCATTTATATTTATTTTTTTACAATTAATATTTTTATCGTGTAATTTTTAGTGATTTATGATTTTTATGGATTTATCGATACTATCTTAGTTTATATGATTGATTTAGATTTTGATGGGTGGATTGCATAATAATATAAATAGTCTTTTTCCTTAGTACAACTAAATCTTAGATTATTGACAAAAACTTATAATTTGGACTTTGAATTATATTTAACAAGACTATTAAATCATTTAGATTATTTTGTTTTACAATACCAAAGATTGATTAATGTTTTTTATATATATGAAAAGGGTTATTAATGTTACTTCTTACAAGTTATTATATATACTAATCCAATTATGTCCAAAAACTGTTTTCAAGTGCTTAAGATGCACTAATAGTTCAATATTAGTCGCAACCCTCCTATGCAATGATGCTTAATAAGATCATGGTTTTCCTAATTCTCGGTAGGGTCATACCAATTGTAGTCGGAACTTTTCCAGGAAAGAGCAAACCTTCCGATCTCCATGAGCAGGAAATCAAACTACAGTTGAAACAACTCAACAAACCGGCCATTAAATCCATCCATGTATTGAGAAAAACATTTATCTCTAATTTGCTATTCCCTTTGTTCTCTTTTATAATATGTCTTAGTAGTTTTGTTTTACTTTATTTGATTGGTAAGTTTCTATGCAAAAATTAGATTTATTTCATTTTTGTCTCTTTATACCCTGCGTAACTAGTACTACTGTTGAGCTATTGGTTGGATTGGTTATAGATTTTAATTAATTATAATCATAGTGTAAGCAAATATAAAAATATATAATTTATCTGTTAAATATTTTTGAGGTTTCACTAAAACTTAGATAAGAGTACATGAAAAATAATTTTCAAGACTATTTTGACTAATTGCTTTTAATTTCTTGCATTGATTTCTTTAGAGTCCAGATGGAGATATAATTGATTGTGTATTCTACGACCAACCAGCTTTTGATCATCTTTTATTCAAAAACCACACCATTCAGGTTGCCAATACAGTTTTATTAGCAGTGGCGAACCTACGTTGTGTAAGGAGGAGGCAACTGCCCCCACAAAAATCTAGTTATAAATATATTTGCATAAGAATTAACAAGCTTTCTATAGCAAAGTTGGTTTGAGTCATTTGTTTGTCCCCTAGACCATGGTTCAAACCTCCTTCTATACTATTTATCTTCTTTTTATTTATTTTATGCCCCCATAAAAAAAATACTAGATTCGCCACTGTTTTATATTTCTTTTCTCATTTTTCTTTTGAACACACATATTTCTTTTCTCATTAAAAGTTGATATTGTAGCCTTAACATTTCACGTGTTGCACCGTTTTCTTTTAAAAGATGAGGCCAAAAAGTAACTCGATAAGGGACAAAACAGGAGGTAATAAGACATACATTATACACCAATTGTGGCGAACAAACGGTGAATGTCCTGAGAACACTATTCCCAGCAGAAGAACAACAAGAGATGATCTTATCAGATCAGGTTCCATCAAAAACTATGGAAAAAAGAGTCCACCACCAACTATTTATCATACTGAGGGTGCTCAGACCGAGGAAGTTTATGAGGTTGGTATACACTGGCCCGGCTCAAATATAAAAAGAGCTTAGGCCAGACATATTTCAATAGGCTCCAATTTAAAGAGAAGTATTGAATATATACGTCACTATAAAAAAACAGGCGGATACTGACGGACAAATTCGTCAGAAGTTCGTTGGAATAGAGACAATTTGACGAATTTTTGACGAAAGTGGTCGTCGGTATCATTTCGTCGGAAAAACAAAATTCGTCGGAATTTTGTCAGAGTTTCCGACGACTTTCTGACGAATACCGATAAACCATATTTTGACGAACTTTCGACGACACTCCGATAACATATTTCGAGAACAGAATTCATCGGAAACACTATATTCCGACGAATTAGGTCGTCAGAATATACTGACAAATCATAGTCGTCGGAATATAGCGACAAGCAGGTTCGTCAGAATATTCCGACGACACAAATTCGTCAGCATATTCTGACGAGTTGTACTCGTCGGTATATTCCGACGACTATGATTCGTCAGTATATTTCGACGAACCGGTTTGTCGGTATATTCTGACGACTCAGATTCGTCAAAATATACCATTTTAAAATATGAATAAATTTTGCATTTATAAATATTTTTTATATTAAAAATTTATAAATACACAAAATCTTAAATTTAAAACTAATAATATTATAGAATTTAAATTTATTGAACTTAAATAGAAAAAAAACATTCATCAAGTTTTCAAATTCATAAAAAACTAAGAACCCGAAGGCAACAAACAATCTAGCTTTTCCAATATCTCGGCGTTGGTCTTCTTTTGGGATTCCAGCTGAGCAAGGATAGTGGCATTCTCAGAAAGAATAGTGGCGTTTTGCTTCTCCAATACCACAATCCGTTCATCTTTGTTCTGTAGCGCTCCAGAATCATGGGATCGGTATACGGAACTTGCGAAGAAGACGCCGGATACGAAGAAGCACGGCGGGCCAACCCAACTAAACGTCCTCCTTTCCTTTTAGGAACCGCCTACAAAAATATTTAAAGTTAGTAAACTACATTATAAAATAAATATATTAATAAAAAAATTACCTTTTCGACCATCTCATTTATTTGCAATCGGAACATGTTGGTTGAAGCTCCCGTAGAATCGCCGTCATCAGAGAGAGGCTGAGAAGATAGAAGAGCTTCTTTTTTAGTTTCCACAAAGTCAACGACGGATCTGATCACTGCGTCCTGAATTTGACCCGTCTTCTTGTTAGTGTTAATTTGAACAACATAATTTTTTTAATCAAATTCAATTGTAGCATACGTGTGTGTACGTGGACTATGGTCAGTTCCATGGCAGCAAGAGCCGTATAAGTATATGGAAACCAAATGTTCCAAGGACAAGAGAGTTTAGTTTGGCTCAAACATGGGTTGTTAATGGAGATTGGGACACTGGTTTGAACACTTTGGAGTCTGGTTGGCAGGTAACTACTATTCTTTTTTTGAGGTCACGGTTCATTTTGTTAACCTAATAGTTCTAACTTCATTTTTTTGCTTTAAAAAAGATCTTGCATGCTTTGTATGGTGACAAAAACCCAAGACTTTTCGCTTATTGGACGGTAAGTTCTCTTTTTTTTTTTCATATCAATCTTTTAATTGACGACGTTGTATACTAATAATACTTTTCCACCAAAAAAACTTAGGGCGATACATACCGAGAAACCGGATGTTACAATCTTGACTGTCCAGGCTTTGTTCAAGTAAGCAGACACATCTCCCTCGGTGCAGCTCTCAACACTTTCTCAACTTACAACGGTGAACAATACGACTTCCTTCTAACCATTGAGAAGGTATACTTCATTTACAAGAGATATTAACTAAACATTTTCACAAAGAGGGTCATTTCTTGATTAAGTTGAAACACGTTTTAGGATCAAGAAACTGGACTTTGGTGGTTGAAGTTTGAGACATATCTAATCGGATACTGGCCAAGCTTTATAGTCCCCAAGCTAGTAGCCTCGGCACGAAAGATCGCATGGGGAGGTGAGATTGTGTATTACACTAGTGGCCAGGGGACACACACGCTTACGCAAATGGGGAGTGGCCATTTCGCAGAGAAGGGGTTTAGGAAGGCTGCTTATTTCAATAGCTTAGAGTACATAGATACATCTAACTATCCAATCTCCACAGCATCTTGAAGCTACTGTGACTCGGCCTGAATGCTATAACCTCATGGGTTGGCTCAAGCCAGAGGTGGGGAACTTACTTTTTCTATGGTGGACCTGGTCGCAATCCTCATTGTCCATGAGACTAGATTAAGCCAAAACTAAAATGTCTTATATAAATGTAAAATATATAAAATAAATTCGTTTAGGAAAAAAAAATCTGCAAGAGACATAAACTAAAGATTGACACTTTCCGCATCAGAATCCAAAACCAACTAACCAGAACGATAAGTTTGATCCAATTCGAAATAGAGATCACAATACAGACATATGGAATGGTTTTGGATTCATAAGTAATGAAGTTGTTCCAAGTCTTAGATAAAACACAAACACACGAAACTTAAAAGAGTTTGCCTGTTGAAGGGTTTTGGGTCTTTTGCACGTCTCTGGGTGCATAAGCACTTAAGCAGGCAGGGGCGAGAGGCTCCTGTTTTCTTGCTCTTGGGTTCGCTTTCCTCTATTTTTACTACTAGTCGCCGTTGTGAAACACGACCTAAACTCGGAGTGATAGAGAAACGGCCGCGTTATGTACATCGTATACATGGGCGTTTAAGTGCCTGGAGAACTCATTCTCTCTTTATTTTTTTTAATAAAAATACCTACGCCTGACCGGATTTACTCAAAACCTGGATGTAAAAGTTTTTAAAACTTAACCACTAGGCTACGGTGCTTCCATTCTCTTTTACTTCTTTAGTTTGTATAACAATTATTAAAGAAAGTTAAATTTAATATATTTAAATTTTTTGGATCTGGATTCAAATATCCAAACTTGAAAATCAAAATATAGGATTTTAGTATCCGGGTCCATAATTTGTCACTCTGAATATCCAAAATTTTCAGAGCGGATTTAAAATCGAATAGGGATCTTGGATAATAAATTACTTGTAGATTATTTATTCGGTTTGATTACGTTTTAAGTTTAGTCAAAACAATAATTAAAATCCCACAAAAAAATTGTTCTACAAACCAAATTTTTTGGTTAAATCTATAAAATAATTAGAAACTTTACAAGTGACACAAAAATATAGAACAGCTAGCGTGCACTCAAAACAAAAGGAAAAAGCAACGGGTAAACCAGGTTGAATTTGTGCCTTTTTTAATAATTCTTATTTGACCAGGGGTAATTACAGTATTTAATGTATGTTACCCGTAATTTTGTTTTAAGTATTGACTACGATTGATATATATTTATTTTCTTTTCAAATAGGAAGTATCTGTTTTTTAAATACTACTAAAAATATTTTTAAAATAAATTATATATTTTATGTATTGTATTAGTTAATAATGATAAATTGTAAATAATTAAAATTAATTGTATATTTGAATTTCTATTAATTTGAAATTATAAGGAATATGGTTATAGTCAAAATTTAGTTTGTTTTTAATGTGTCATAACACCAACATACATTTTTCTCTCATAAACACATAGAATATCATTTAGAGAGTGTTATTTTTAAGACATGCTAAAATATATATAATTTTTTTTAAAATTGATTCACTTACAATTAAGATTTTTTTTGGTCAAATACTTAGAATTTAAGATATATGATTTTTTTTAAAAAATAGGTATCATTGTATTTAATTATAAAGTTAACATGATATCATTTGATTTTTTGATTTTGTAACATAATTGAGCCCTTTTTAAAATGATTCTAACTTGAAATATGATTCCAAAAACACCACAACTATATAAAAATTTGTAAATAAGTAACACAACAAAACTTCATTACATTGATCTTGTTTTCAATTGTTAATGCAAAATGTTTAGATTTTTCTTTTTGAAAAAATTCAGTGAGATTCTGTTTTATTTATGGGTACTATCATCTAATTATCATGAGACTCCACTATGTTTCATTGGACTAGTATATCCCTCTTCGTATTTTGATTTGTATCTAATATTTGTTAAGAAAAGTTCTTGCAGGCTTTTAAGATACGGAGTAGTTTCTATTTAGATCTGAGTATTGAACAAGGGACACCCAGAACAGAAACTAGAGATATCTCCAATGCTAGGCATCATCATCAACCCAGAAACGAACCTCTAAATTCACTGACACTCTTGATTGTTACACACGAAGACAAGAAAATATGAAAAGACAATTGGCTGAACTCCACATGTACTCGCTTGATGGTGTGGCTCTTTTCTTCATTTGGTTGCGTCAGCATTTGCTGGAACCATTGTCCCGGCCCGCTGCGGAAGCAGTAGAAGCGGCTGCTTAAGGGCCCAAACGTCAATTCTTGTTTTTTCTTTAAGCTACTGTTCATTATTTTTTTTATTTTTTTTTTAATTTACACATCTGAAACCCAGCTTTGAGTGGGGCCCCTAATGGGTATGAACTCCAATGACGTATATTGTCAATAATAATAAAAATGCTTAAAATCTGAAGGCAAACAATCATATTGTGATTGATCTACTTTTACACATTAAACTAAATTCAGCCTGTCAGGAAAAAAAAACTAAATTCAGTCATTTGAACTCTTTCAAATCGAAGGAACTACAAAAAAAAAAAAACTATCTGAGGATTCATCTAATCAAGGGTAAATCAAGCATAAAAGAAATAACACAAGAGATTTTGATAACCAGTTTTCACCTCCTTCCTCCATACTCACCGGGAGAGAAACAGTCTCTCACAAGTTCATAACCAAATTCAAATAAAACCAAACACCAAATCAGTACCACATCCATGCAATAAATTCTTTCTCTAAAGAAATTGTTCGTGATTTGTGGCTCAAAAGGAAAGAAAGAAGATGATGCCGAGAAGAAGACACTTACTTGATCAAATGATAAGATGAATACCATGCATGGAGAAGTTATTGTCGAGAATCGAAGTTGCTGTGGTGGATTGAAGAAGAAGATACGCCGGAAGAGATCGTCTTTCAAATCATCAGTTCTCTCTGTTTCTTTGCCGGTGGGAGCTCGAAGAGACAAGATGACGAAGTGGGTGCGTATCCCGCGTGTCCCGCGGTACAACACGATCCCATCCCACTTCCGGCCCAAATCCGCACAAGCTCAGCCCGCGAGGCTCGCTAAAAAATGGGCCTAGTTATGTAGTGACCAATCCCGACCCACAGCAGATCTTAATGGACCGGTCCCGTGGGCAAGCTCCTAAATTGCCATCTCTAATTCAGGTTAGCAAATACACTTTTCTTTGTTTTATTCTCCTTAAAATTGATATTCTAGTCTTAACATTTCACGTGTTGGACAGTTTTTCTTCAAAAGATGAGGCCGAAACTCGACTAGGGACAAAACATGAAGTAACAAGACATACATTATACATCAACTATGGCGTACAAAAGGTGAATGTCCTAAAAACACTATACCCATCAGAAGAACAACAAGAGATGATCTTTTAAGATCAGACACGATCGAAAACTATGGAAAAAATAGTCCACCACCAACTATTTATCACACTGATGGTGCTCAGACCGAGGAAGTGTTGACAAAAAGCAGACCGAGGAAGTGTTGACAAAAAGCAGAAGTAAGCTGCCAGACTTGAGAATTAAGCTGCCAGACTTGAGAATTAAGCTAGAGACTTATAAGGTTTTATAAGGCTTTGTAAGGTTTTATAAGCTCGAGTATTTTATTGAAGAGAAGAAGAAGAGAGAAGAAGATCGTTGAAGAAGACCATTGAAGATATTTTAAAACAATGAATATTTTATTATATTGTATACTGAGGCAACTTGTCTTTAAATACTTGTACTCAGATCCATAATTAAATTAAAGAAATTATTTTTCTCATTATCTCTCTCTCTCTTTCTCTCTCTCTCTCTCTCTCAAATTCAAACATTACTCTCTCTCTCTTGTTCATCATGTTATTTGTTTTCTTTCATGGTATCAGAGCATTAAGCTCTTATACCTCTTACTCGCTTCCGCAAACACTCTTACTTTACTTTTCTCTTTCATTCCTACCATCTAATTTCTCTGTTCTTTTTCCACAATTACTTAACTCAAACCAAACTCAAAAAGAAGTGATGGAGCAATAGAAGCCTGTTGTGAGTCTGGTTACTCTAAAAGGAGGTAACTACGTTACATGGTCTAGATTAGCCAAAACTGCTCTTGGAGGACGAGGTCTATGGGAGCACATCACCACGAGTGAGGCACCAAGAAAGATCACCCAAGGAGCTGACGGCAAGGAGATTATAGTGGTGGATGAAGGCAAACGGGGTCAGGAAGATCTCATGGTGTTGTCTTCCTTGCAAGGCTCGCTTGATACTCCAATAATGGAGGCTTACTCTCATTGTGAGACCGCAAAGCAATTGTGGGAAACTCTTCACAAGATTTATGGCAACACTTCAAACTTGACCAGGATCTTTGAGGTGAAGAGAGCCATAAATAACTTGCAACAAGAGGAAATGGACTTCACCAAGCATCTTGGGAAGTATAGCCAGTTGTGGTCTGAGCTTGACATGCTCCGGCCAAGCACAAACGACCCCAACATCATTGAAGAAAGGCGTGAGCAAGACAAAGTATTTGGACTGCTTCTCACACTCAACCCGAAGCCAATGATGTCCTTACACATATTGAGAGCTAAGGAGCTCCCAAGCTATGATGATGTGTGTGCTCAACTCCAAAAGGAACTCGGCTCAGATGGTTTGCTTGGTGGGAAAGGAGAGCTATCTATGGCCAACAAGGTGGAGAAGGTGGAGAATGCTGCAGCCAACAAAAACCACTTCAACCCAAGAGGTGGTGGAGGAGATAAACAAGTAACTTGTGAACATTGTAAGAAGATTGGTCACTTCAAAACCAACTGCTGGATTCTCCATCCTCACCTCAAGCCAGCTTCATCCAACAAATACAATCAAGGCCGAGCTCATGAAGCTAGAGCTCAAGAAGGCTCTCAGCCAAACTATCCTACTATGCGCATGGGAGAAGATGGGAGAGCCATGACAGCAACTACTGTGGTTGGATCAGGGTCTCAAGCCACTTCTCAGTCATCCAATGAGGATACTTTCATCCAGAAGTCTGACCTTGAGGCTCTTATAAAGGCCCTCAATGCCAACTCGTAACCTTAGTAGTTATGCTTTAAACTCTATTATTAATGCATCTGAAACCACTAGACCCTTGATAATTGACTCAGGAGCTTCACATCATATGATTAGGGATGTAAATCTCATTAGCAATGTCAAACCGGCTCTAGGGAGTGTTCTAATTGCAAATGGAGATAGTATATCTATTACTGGAGTAGGAAACCTGAAATTGTTTGATAAAGACTCTGGAGCACTTTATATGCCTAGTTTCACATCAAATTTGTTATTTGTGAAAAGAGCTACTAATGATCTTAATTGTAATGTGATTTTTAGTCCTAATGAGGTGTGCTTTCAGGATATTGAGACCAGTAAGATGTTGGGAAAAGGTGTAAGCAATGTAGAGCTCTATGTGCTTAAAGACACCAAGCTTAGATCGGATTTACCTTATGCTTTTAAATCTACTTCTGTTTTAGCAAGTGATGAGTTATGGCATGCTAAATTAGGCCACCCTCATTCTAGAGCACTAGGATTGTTGTTACCTAATCTATCGTTTAATAATGAAAGTTGTGAGGCTTGTATTCTTGATAAACATTGCAAATCTGTTTTTCCTAAATATATTACTATCTATGAGAATTGCTTTGATTTAATTCACTCTGATGTTTGAACTGCTCCTTGTGCTTCTAAAGAAAACCATAAATACTTTGTCACATTCATAGATGAAAAATCAAAGTATACATGGCTAACATTGACTTCAAGTAAAGATAGGGTCTTAGAAGCCTTTATAAACTTTCAGAACTATGTCACTAATCATTTCAACTCTAAGATTAAAATTTTTAGGTCTGACAATAGTGGAGAGTACACAAGCCATGCCTTTAAAAATCATCTAGCCAAGCAAGGAATAATCCATCAAACAAGCTGTCCACACACACCAGAACAAAATGGTGTGGCTGAAAGAAAGAATCGCCATCTCATGGAGGTTGCAAGGAGTATGATGTTCCACACCAATGTTCCAAAAAGATTTTGGGGAGATGTTGTGGTTTCTGCATGCTATCTTATCAACACAATCCCAACCAGAGTCCTCAATGTTATCTCACCATTTCAGGTATTGAACAAAACGACACCTCCTATAGATCATTTGCGTGTGTTTGGGTGTGTGTGCTATGTGTTGATACCAGGTCAACAAAGGAACAAGCTTGAACCTAAGAGTATCAAGGCCATGTTCATTGGATACTCACACACGCAGAAGGGATCCAAGTGTTATCTACCAGATTCAAGAAGAGTGATGGTGTCCAGGGATGTAAAGTTTGTGGAATCAAAGGGGTACTATGATGAGAAGAATTGGGAAAACCTTAGAGATCTCTCACATGGTCCATTAGATAGGGCTAACAACCTGAGAACCATTATGGAGAGCTTAGGAATCACTCAGCCTATGAGTAGTGAGGTCCTTAGAACCTCTCTATCCCCACCAGATGATGTTCACAATGAAGCAGCAACACCAAATTCTGAGTAAGTCCAGCTTGATCCTGAGGGGGGAAGAGAAAATGACTCAGGGACATCCCATGATCAAGATGGACCAAACAAAAAGGATACAAATCAGGCGTGTGAGGAACAACATCAAGAAGATCGGGCTAGTGAGGAACAACCCCAAGAAGAGCATGGGGAGCCAGTGGTACAAGACCCAATGGCAGAAGACCAACAAATACAGCCATTAAGAAGAAGCACAAGGGTGAGAACTCCATCTCATTAGATCGACACGAGGGTGTACTTTAACAGCAATGCGGTCGCACATCCCATAAAAGCAACCTGCTCTATGGCAACCTTTCCTCCATAACACCAAGTCTTCTTAACCAATCTCGACCAAAACTTCATCCCAAAGACCTATGAAGAAGCAATGGAAGATGATGAATGGAGAGAATCAGTGGGAGATGAGATGGGTGCTATGGAAAAGAATGATACATGGTTTGAATCTGAGCTACCTAAAGGCAAGAAAACTGTGACCAGCATGCTACTCTTCACCATCAAATACCTTGCTAATGGAAAACCAGAAAGGAAGAAGACAAGGTTGGTTGCAAGAGGGTACACTCAGGTCTATGGAGAAGACTACCTAGACACCTTTGCACCAGTGGCCAAACTGCATACTATAAGGATCCTACTCTCTCTGGCCGTGAACTTCGAATGAGACTTATGGCAGATGGATGTCAAGAATGCTTTTCTACAAGGAGAGCTGGAGGATGAGGTGTACATGAAACCACCTCCTGGTATGGATTACATGGTCAAGCCAGGAAATGTTCTAAAGTTGAAGAAGGCAATCTATGGATTAAAACAGTCATCAAGAGCCTGGTATCACAAGCTGAGTACAACTCTCAATGGAAGAGGATTTGTAAAGTCAGAAGCTGATCATACTCTATTCACTCTCACAAGCAATCAAGGAATTGTGGTGATATTGATCTATATGGATGATATCATCATCACAGGAAGCAACAAGGAAGGTATCATCTCTACGAAAGCTTTCCTTAAATCTAGCTTTGATATTAAGGATTTAGGTGAGCTAAAATACTTTCTAGGGATAGAAATATGCCGCTTTAAAGAGGGGCTTTTCTTATCTCAAAGAAAGTACACACTTGATCTTTTAAATGAGGCAGGAAAGCTTAGAGGAAGAGTAGCTAAGACACCATTTGAAGAAGGGTACAAAGTCTTGCGTATGGGGGGGTTTGAGGATACTCCATTTGGCGACTTCAAGCTCTATAGAAGGATGGTTGAGAAGCTAATCTATCTCACCATTACATGATCAGACATCTGTTTTGCTGTGAATCAAGCCAGTTAACATATGCAAGCACGAAAGGTTCATCATTGGAATATGGTGGAAAGGATCATGAGGTATCTAAGAGAGGCTCCTGGTCAAGGTGTTTGGATGGGTTGCAATAAGAGTACAGAGATAGTGGGATATTGTGATGCTGATTGGACTGGTGATAGAGTAGACAGGAGGTCAACAACAGGCTATTGTACTTTCATTGGTGGCAACCTAGTCACATGGAAGAGCAAGAAGCAAAAGGTGGTATCATGTTCAAGTGCAGAGACAGAGTATAGGGCAATGAGGAAGCTAACTAGTGAACTCATTTGGATCAGGAAACTGCTAAGAGACTTGGGCATAGAAGCAACAACACCAATCACAATGCATTGTGATAACCAAGCAGCTATCCACATAGCATCAAACTCAGTATTCCATGAAAGGACTAAACACGTTGAAGTTGATTGTCACAAGGTGAGACAAGCTGTGGAGCATAAGATTATTTTACCCTGCTATACTAGAAGTGAAGATCAGTTAGCTGATATCTTCACCAAGGCAGCAAGCACTAAAGTTTGTGAGTTCATTCATCCAAAATTGGGACTCATAGACCTCTCATGTCACTGATATCCCCTTCATGAAATGTTCTACTCTTTTTTCTTGACTTGGGTTTTCTCCCAAATGGTTTTACCTAGTTGAGGTTTTAATGAGGGAATACTTCATGGCTTCCAAGCTTGACTTGTTCTATATGGTCAAACTTGAGGGGGAGTGTTGACATAAAGAAGAAGTAAACTGAAGTAAGCTGCCAGACTTGAGAAGTAAGCTGCCAGACTTGAGAATTAAGCTAGAGACTTATAAGGTCTTATAAGGCTTTATAAGGTTTTATAAGCTCGAGTATTTTATTGAAGAGAAGAAGAAGAGAGAAGAAGACCATTGAAAATATTTTAACACAATGAATATTTTATTATATTATGTCCTGAGGCAACTTGCCTTTAAATACTTATACTCAGATCCACAATTAAATTAAAGAAATTATTTTCGTCATTATCTCTTTTTTTTTCTCTCTCTTTCTCTCTCAAATTCAAACATTACTCTTTTTCTTGTTCATCCTGTTCTTAGTTTTCTTACAGGAAGTTCACGAGGATGGTATACATGGCCCGGCTCAAATTTTATTTTTATTTTTTCGGATTAAGAACCTTTGTTTTCGGCTTAAGAACATTTGGGCTCTATAATAGGCTTTGGATAGGCTCCAATTTTAAGAGATGTATTGAATATACACGTTGAGATTGAATATATATAATTTTGGAACCAAATTCAATTGTCGCATACGTGTGTGTACGTGGAAAATGGTCAGTTCCATGGCAGCAAGAGCCGTATAAAAGCATCTTTATCCAAGGATACTAAAGGGGTTTTTAGCGTGTGGATCTCGTATAGGATCCACTTTTTTTTAAGAAATCGGTTACCAAAACTGCCAAATAGTAGTCGGTTTTTAAGGGTTTTTTACACTGTTCGCGGGATCCAAAACTACCAAATAATACTCATCTCTAATACACCGAGAAGCTCCTCTCTCTCTCTAGCTCTATTTTTCACCAACCCAATCTCTCTCTCTCTCATCTCATCTTGAGCTCTCGCTCTATCTGTTTCTGTAACAGAATCGTCACGAGGGAGACGACGATGAAGATATCTTGAGCTCCACCAGCTAATTACCCTTTTGACCTCGCTTAGTTTTAACTTTTAACCAAAGACTCCATCACGTGCATATCACACGCACATCATTTAACTTGAGCAAAAAAAACCTTCTGCCGATATTGAGTCTTTATCATAATAAGATCTGATGACACTTCTACACTATCAAATATTAATAAGATATGATTGCCGATATTGAGTCTTTATCATAAGATCTGATGACACTTCTACACTATCAAATATGAATAACATATGATTTAAATAGAGACCACAAGTATGATGAAGGATTGAGCGTTTGGTTTAACAGAATATAAAAACAGTTAGCGTAGGAAAGTAGTCTACCCTTCAGATGTATAAAAAGGTTTTTGATCAATAAATTTTAACACTTATTCAAAAAAAAAAAAATAACTAAATAACAATAATAAAAGATTGTAAATACAAGAACTAATAACAATAGATTTCAAAATCTTTTAAATATAGCAAGTGTTATGAACAAGATTGTGGATGGCTTATAACCAAGAGATTATGATTTGTAATCTTTCCATTTATATATGACGGTGTAATCTCCTATATAAGGAACCTCTATGTTATGAATAAAGATAGACTTTTCCATTACTTTTATAACACGTTATCAGCCCGAAACTCTAAATCCCTAAGCTAATACCCAAATCGAAAAACCTTAAAACCCTAACCCTAGCCGGCGATCCGACGAACCCTAAACCCCGATCGTGTCTCTTGTTCCCGCATCTGTTCCAGCTTGCGTCCCCGATCAGCTTCAGCCCAAGCCGTTCATGATCCTAGCTCCGACGTTCGCGACCCAAGAGCAGCTCCAGCACGCGACCTCTTCCTCGTTCACGACAACATCAGACAGCTCGCATCCCGTTCGTGTCCAGCTCGCGGCTCAACTCCTTTGGTGCTCCGATTCAACAATCATCTAAGGTTAAAAGGTAATTCAAAACCTAAGAACCCATAATCGAACATGGATTGATTGATAAAGAATGAAACCCTAAAACCCTAATCGTTATGAATCAAAACCATAGGGTAATAGATCAAAAATCCTAATTTAGTAAATCGAAGCTCTAAAAGTTCGATACCCCAAACCCTAAATTATGTTCCTACATGATTAAAACCCAAATCGGTTTTTACAAGTTAAAATCCGATAAACCCTAACCCTATATCTATAAACCCTAAATAATATAAGTATCATAATTAATTATATTATAATTATCAAATCACATATTAAAACCCTAATCGAATATTTTGAAATCAAAACTGTTTTCGGTTTTGATCATTGAGGTTTTAAATCTGATTGAATTTGATGCTATGTTGCTAGAATTGTTTGACCGTTAAATTGATAGATTTATTTTCTCAATGTGCTTGGTTAATTGTTCATCTGATTTAAAATTGTTTAAACCGACCAGCCTGTTAAAACATTGATTGAATCCGATAGGTTGCTAGCTTGATTTTCTTATATAATCCGATAGGTTGATAGATTGATTGAGGTTTACTTGTTTAAAATCCGAATGATCTGATTGCATGATTCTTAAAGTTTAATATCATCTGCTAGGATTGATAGTTTTGTAATCTGATTTGTTTTAAATAGAAACCCTAAATAATCTGTATGATAGGTTATATTGATCTGATTTGGATGTCTTTGAGAATTGAGAATCTGTATGCTAGGTTGATAGATTCATGATAAAATTTAATGTCTTGAGGTTTAAGATTGTATGCTAAGTTCGATTAAATTGATTGATCGGATTATATGTTTTTGAGGTTTGATAAATTCGGATACTAGATAAATTATTTACACATGATTTATGCTAAATACCAATCAGCATTAAAACTGATTCATTGAAATTCATGCTTGAAATCTATATTCTAGTATTGCTAAAATCAGCCTTGAAACTGATTCATTGAAATTCATGCTTGAAATCTATATTCTAGTATTGCTAAAATCAGCCTTGAAACTGATTGAGTGATTAATAAATTTTTTTACTAGTCTTGCTAAAATTCATTGATTGTTAAACCCTAATTGCATAATTAATTGAATCCGTTTTTGCTAGTGTTGATAAACCATAATATTATGAGTACATAGAAATAGTATTGTTGAGACTTGCTAGAAATTGACTGATTAATTAAATGCCTTTAAGATTGATAGTTTTATTGTCCTCACAAGATTGAAATCCGAATTGATTGTTTTTAAGAGTAAGGCCGCATGAAAATTATACCTAAATATTGAGTGATATATGATTTGATATGTCAAAAATCAACTTGGATTTTGCTGCCTTAAATCTCTCAGGAGATAATTATTTGAAATAGGCATTGAATACTGAGTTTATCCTAAAGTCAAAGGACTTGGTGAATGAATCATAAAAAACGATAATGCCAAATGAGAAAGATTGATACAGGGCAAGATTAATTATTAGCCATCATCTTATTAAGAGTCTCAAAGATCAGTATCTGACTATAGAGAATCCTCTAGACCTTTGGACATAGTTAAAAAAATCGAGATATGATCACCAAAGAACGGTGTTATTACCAAAGGTCCTATTTGATTGGAGGAATCCCAGAATCCAGGACTATAAGTCTGTGGATGAGTCTATTGCAAGCTGGGCAAAATAATGGATTACTGATGAAAAACAGTGAATTGAGACCTCCTGGATTAACCCCATTACCTGATACCAATAAGGCCGCAGAAAAAAAAAGAAGGTAACCACGTCCAGAATGATAGACCACACGGTCATGGCCGTGGAGGGTGGAAAGGACGTGGCCATGGCCACTATAACACATTTGGCCGTGGGAATCACTATGGCAGAGGCCGTGGGTATCAACTCAATTTGAGCCATGGTCAAGGCAGTGGCCGTGGTATATCCTTTAAACCACAAAGCTCGACCAAATCAGTGTGCCATAGATGTGAAATGGGGAACCATTGGGCTAAGATATGAAGGACTCTCAAACATTTTTGTGACCTCTATAAAAGAGAGTCTGAAAGGGAAGAAACCTGAAACCCACTTGGTCTATAAAGATTGTGAAAATAATTTCGAACATGATCAAGATGATCTTATGGAATATGAGACTTATGATTGCCTAAAAGAATCAAGTTGATAATCTGATTTCGACATCAAACTTGTGCGATTGCTTTGCTTGTATGCTTTCTCTGATTTTTACCTCCTTGAATCTGCTTAGATTAAATGAATAAATGATTTTTCTATATGAGTACATTGAAAAACGCCAATATAAGTACTAAAGCAGGTATCGCCAGTCTGAAAGAAGACTATCTATGGCTAGGCTAATATATTATTGCTTAAGGGTATGCATCTAGAAATCAGTGATGCATTATATTCACCCAGCTCTAAGAGCAAGAGCAGCCTATTATAAAGATATAAGAATGAATGGTTTCCATATTGAAACAATGGGCGAAGGAAACAAAGAGTTCATTCAGATATATGTATAAAATCGCTCAAGGCCATAATATGTCCTAAAGACTATACATGCATTCTCTACTGACCTAGACTATGCATAGATCAGTATGATAGAGGCTAAAAGTCTGTGAAAATATACACTTTATGGCACGACCGGATTGGCCATCCTGGTCCAAACATGATGCGAAAATTGATATTCAAAAGACACACATTAAAAGATAAGAAGAGATATCCCAAAGAATCTCACGTGTGTATCATGTACACAAGGGAAACTCATTAGGCCATCACCAGTAAAACGGCTACGAGCCCCTTTTTCATAAATAAAGACTATATGTCTAGATAATACTAGTGAATATATGTCTCAAGCGTTTAAATGATTATGGTATGTCCATGGGGGGTAAGTGTGGAAAATTCTGTGATACATGTCCATACCAAGAACGGCTTGGCCGAAATCTTTTAAAACGCAAATAGCTGATTGATAGACCATAACTTATGAGGTCAAAACTCTCATTCACAGCTTGGGCCACACGAAATTTACATGCTCTAAGTTAATAATGATCAGGCCATTTAGTGAGCATAGATATCCCCTATGACAATTATTAACGGGTCAAGAGCCAGACATACCCCATCATAAGACATTTGGAGGTGCTGTCTATGTACTAATTGCTCCACCACAGAGAACTAAGATGGGACCTCAAAAGGAGGATGGAGATATATGTTGGATATGATTCTCCCACAATAATAAAGTACTTTGAGCCAACTATGAGTGATTATATTTGAGGCCAGGTACACGGATTAATTTAAGACCAGAAGGAGAAAAATAATAAAGCTGGTAAAAGAATGGTAAAAGAAATAGAATGGAATCAACCATCAATGTCTTGGCAAGATCCTTGTATAAAAGAATGTGAAATAGACGTCCAAAGATTATACATTTACAAAGCTAGCTAATCAAATGCCAGACACATTTGCTGACCCGAAAAAGAATGACTAAGTCATATATAAACCAGCTTGTAAAGCACCAACGAATTTGATGTCCAAGAAGAGACACAGCCAAGTTGCTACAGAGTCTAGACAACGTATGAAACGTGGTAGATCAAATAGGTTCCAAAAGATAAGAATCCTCGGAAACAAAAGAAAGGTGCAGAGAATGATAATCAAAATCCAAATCCGAGGTTACTAAGGAAACCATCCAGACATGGAGATAAGGCCGCCGCTCTAAGGTACAGGTACCAAACAATGTAGCTTGGGACGCCAAGCTGCAAAATATTAAAGGTCCTGATAATAATGAATCTCAATCGATTATATCATGTCTGGAACATAATGAAACCAATAAGGAATGTCAAAATAAGATGATTTATTTGCATACAAGGTAGCACTTGAATTTATGAATATAAGCGAGGATCATGAACCCACGTCAATATAAGAGTGCGCACTCGTAGAACAGATTGGATTGAATGGAAATGTGGGGTTAAATAGTTTAAGGAAGAAAGGCGTATTTGGCCATATGATTAAGACGTTATATGATATTAAAACCAGTGGATATAAATGGGTCTTGTGAGGAATAGAAATCGTGAGATATGAAGCTGATGTTGCACATGGATTCTCACAAAGACCAGTAATAGATTATGAGAAGACATACTCCCATGTGGTGGATGCAACTACTTTTAGATTTCTCATAAGTCTGGCTATATAATAGAGAAAATTAGACTTGCAGCAAATTAATGTAGTGACTGCATATTTATATGGTCCACTGGATAATGAAAGTACTAGAGAGTATTGAGCTAAAAGTACAGCAAGTTCTCGAGAACAATATTGATAATCATCAAAGTATATGATCTGAATATCCTAGGAACCTCTGGATACAATTTTCCAAACAGTTGAATATCTCAAGAAAGAGTTTGAGATGAAAGATCTTGGAAAACAAAGTTTTGTTTGGGATTACAGCTTGAGTACATTAACAATGAAATCCTTGTGCATCAAATAGTATATACAGAAAAGGGTACTCAAGAGATTTAATATTGACCAGTCTCACCCATTATCTAGTACATGGGCGTGAGATCACTTGTTTTGGACACTGATCCATTCAGTCCAAAGGTGGACGATAAAGAAGTCCATTTAGTCCTGAGATGGACGATGCAGAAGTCTTGTTTTAGACACTGATCTGATTGGTCCATAAGAAGGGCGATGAAGAAGCCTTTGATTTTGATTTATTTTATACTAACCAGCCCAAAGAGGGGTTATTTGGTTTTGTTGATTTGTTTTCAGACAGGTTATGTTTTACACATGGTGGTACACGCATATCACAGCAACATCATCCAAGATTTTGTGTGTGTGTATTTGAGGTCGATGACTCAATATGTTCGATCAGATTGTGGCATGGCCGATGGTAAAGAAGAACCAACTATCATGTTTGAGGACGAAGCATATTCTGCCCAAGATCTTCATCACCCACAAATTGCAGAAAATTGGAGAGGTCCAATGGACCTTCAGTAATATCCAAATCAGGGTGAGTAACGTGTGTTGTACTCTTTTTCCTTCACCATGGTTTTGTCCCAATTGGGTTTTCCTGGTAAGGTTTTAATGAGGCAACATTAAAGCACATTACAAGCTCTAAATGGTTATGGCTTCCAAAGGGGAGTGTTATGAACCAGATTGTGGATGGCTCATAACCTAGAGATTATGATTTGTAATCTTTCCATTTATATATGACGTTGTAATCTCCTATATAAGAAACCTCTATGTTATGAATAAAGATATACTTTTCCTTTACTTTTATAACAGTAAGTAATAACTATTGAAATCAAGAAGTCGAAATTCACAATTACTCTTTCGTATTATAACTTCAAATCAAAAGCTCAATCACTTTCACACACTTCGTTATTCTTTCATTACAACATTCATCTCTATATATAGGACTAGGTAAACTCCTAAACCTATTAGTAATCACCTTTCACATATATCCTAATCCTTTTTGGATAAGCACAATCTTAATAGGATTAGGATAGCTTGCAACTTAAGTTAACTTCAAGTTTATCTCAACATTCTCCCCCTTAAGCTTGAAGTCTTCATCTCTCACATTTTGAACTCCGATCAGGCTTCTCATCTCTGCAAACTTAACTCGACCAAGTGACTTTTTCAATATATCAGCCTTTTGCTCATTGCCTAAAACATGCTCGACTTCAACTTGTTGTTCTCGACACACTCTCGAATGAAGTGAAACCTCCTATGAATGTGCTTGCTTCGTCCATAAAATACAGGATTCTTCGTGAGAGAGATTGCAGATTTGTTATCAACTCTAATAACCACCTTCTTGCACGTTTCTCCTACGACCTCTCCTAAGAGCTCTTGGAGCCAAATTGCTTGCTTTGCAGCTTCGGTTGCAGCCATAAACTCTGCTTCACACGAGGATAACACCACAATTTCTTGTTTTTGAGAACACCAAATTATAGGACTTTCACCAAGATAAAATATGTGTCCGGTTGTGCTCTTCCCATCATCATCATCAACGTTGTGCGAGCTGTCACTGAAGCCAATCAGTTTCTGATTACTTGATCTCGCGAACCGAAGGCCTAGCGATGTAGTTCCGCGCAATTATCTTAACACCTGCTTCAAAGCTGCTCCATAAGACTCTTTTGGATCTTGCATATATCTATTCAACACTCCAACGCTAAAAGAAAGACCAGGTTTGGTGTGTAATAGATAGCGAAGACATCCTATACTTCTTATACACTGCCTCTCGTCAATGCTTCGCTCTTGAGGCAATTTTGACAATCGCAGGTTCAACTCCATGGGTATATGAGTGAGATTACAGTCATGCATACACGTTTCTTCAAGAAACTTTTGAGCGTACTTGTCTTGTGATAATACAATACTCCCTTCAAGCTGACAAACCTCAATACCTAGATAGTATGTCAGTTTACCTAGATCACTCATCTCGAACTTACTCCTCATCTCCCGTTTGAACTCCATTATGGACTGCAAGCACGCATCGGTAACGAGCAGATCGTCCACATATACGCACACGACGAGTAGACCCTTCTTCTCTTCTCTTCTATATAATGACGGTTCCTTGGAGCATCTGGTGAAGCAAAGACTCTGTAGAATTCAGTTGAGTTTAATATTCCATGCCCTAGGAGCTTGTCTTAAACCATAAAGAGCTTTGTTAAGCTTGTAGACTTTCTCTTCTTTTCCTTTGATCTCGAATCCTTCAGGTTGACTAACATATACTTCTTCTTTCAATTCTCCATGTAGAAACGCGGTTTTGACATCTAAATGATGTATTTTCCATCCTCTAGAAGCTGCAAGTGAAATAACCATTCGAATTGTCTCAATACGTGCGGCAGGGGCAAAGACTTCGTTGTAGTCTACTCTGTGTGTTTGAACATATCCTTTAGCTACTAGGCGTCCTTTGTACTTGCTGATGCTTCCATCTGCATTCCTTTTTATCTTGAACACCCACTTCAATCCGATAGAGCTTGAAACCTTTCGGACAATCGATGAGAACCCAAGTGTTGTTCTTTTCAATAGAGGATAGCTCGTCTATACATGCATCAACCCAAACTTGCAGTTTCTTGGCTTCACTATAGTCCCACGGCTCATTATTTATGATCATCAAGAGCTTTTCGCACTCTACCTCTGCAAGTAGTATATAATCATCTAGATAAGAAGGTTTAGTACTAACTCTTGTTGATCTTCTCACATTCGGCATAGTCTGTTTTTCTGCGTCTTCATATCCTCGTCTCTTGTCTCCTCGTCACTGTCCTCGATCTCGTTAATTGATGGAGCAACGTTATGTTCTTGTAGAGGTATCAGCTCTACTTCAAACGAACCAGACTCCTCAGAACCTTTTGTTTCGGTCGTGCTCCAATTCCACTGTTTCTCCTCATCAAAGTGCACATCACGACTGACAACAATCTTATTACTGTCGGGATCAAGCAACCGGTACGCCTTTGTGCCAGGCTCAATACCTAAGTGTATCAAAACTCTTGATCGGTCTTCGAGTTTCTTCCTTTCTGCCGCCTTTGTTCTAGCATAACATACACAACCAAACACTTTGAGATGTTTTATGTTTGGACGTTTTCCACGCAATGCCTCATACTGTTTTCTATGACAAGGACCTTGTCGAGATTCTATTGATCAGATGGGTGGCATGCCTCACTGCTTCTCCCCAAAAGGTATTAGGTACCTTCATATGCTTCAGTAAACTTCTGGTCATCTCGAGTAGAGTGCGATTTCGACACTCCACAATTCCGTTTTGTTGAGGTGAGTATGGAGTTGTTAAGTGTCTGTTAATCCTGTTTTTGTCGCAGTAATCCCTGACCTCATGTGAAAGGAAATCGCCACCTCTGTCAGTTCGAAGTGTTTTCAGCGTTGCTTTTGTTTCTTGCTCTGCAAGTTTCTTGAAGATTTTGAATTTGTCAAACGCCTCGCTTTTTCTCTCCAGCAATATCGTCCACATGTACCTAGAAAAATCATCAATCAAAACGAAAACGTAACGCTTTCCTCCTGGTGTGGGAGGTGTAATAGGCCCGCATAAGTCTCCATGGACAAGCTCAAGTGGTTGTGTTGCTCTGTATGATGTTGACTGCGGAATGGCTTCCTAGTTTGTTTACCAAGAAGACATGATACGCATGTCTCTCTTTCGATCGTCATGTTAGGCACGCCAACAACTAGACTTTTGTTCATCATCATCTTCATTGTCTCGTTGTTGAGGCGACCTAGCTGTGCATGCCACTTAGAAGACTCCGAGCATGATGCGATTTGTAGACATTGTAATGTATCTGCTTGCAAGATGACTTTATATAGTCGGTTCTTTGATCTTGTGCATTTAACCATAAGTTTTCCTGCACGATCAAATAGTTTTAGCATATCATCTTTCATGCTTACTTTGCACCCTGCTTCGGTGGCCTGTCCCAAGCTCAGTATGTTGCTTTTCAAACCGAGAATGTAATAGACGTTACTCAGAACCTTCTTGTCGCCTCCCTTCAAAACGAACTTGATGGACCATTTTCCTTTTATTTCAATTTGCGAGTCATCTCCGAAACGAACCATTCATGTTACTCCTTCGTCGAGCTTGTAGAAGAACAAGCGGTTTCCACTCATGTAATTGCTTGCTCCGTTATCAAGATACCATAGATTCTCCATACCTTGTTCAACCTCAAAGTTGCTTGGCTTCACCTTTTGCTCGTTTAGGTAAACAACTTCATGCATCATTAATTCATCGGCTTCTTGTGTATCATCATCCTTCTTTTCTATTGTTTCTTGTAGTTTAAGCTTCGCATCAGGGCACTCGGAGGCATAATGGTCGAGCTTGTCACATGAGAAGCAAGTAATGTGGCTTTTATCTTTAGCTCTGTACTGCCCTTGTTTATAAGCTTCTCTCTACGCATAGAAACCTCCAAAATGACCTCGACCTCTTCCTCCTCTCCAGTTGCCTCGTCCACCACGTCCTCTTCCTCGACCAGTCCCATAACCATCTTGTTGGGACTCGCTATTTGCATACATTAGTTTCCCACGATCATCACTCTGTTCTTCTTCTTCTTCTTTGCTTATTCTCTCTTCATATGCCTTCAATCTTCCAACTATGTCCTCGAAACTAGTCGTATTGAGATCCAAGACTTGATCGAGAGATGCAACCATGTGAATATATTTCTTCCTTGGCAAGCTTTTCAAGAATTTCTTCACAAGGTTTGGTTCTTCAATGATTGTACCAAGAGAAGCTGACTTTGATGAGATCTCGGTTAACTTGCCGATGCAGGTATCAATGTTATCTTCTTCCTTCATCTTTAGTTTGTCAAAGTCTGCCATAATCTTTGTAGTCGAGCTTCTCGTACTCTCTCAGATCCAATATGTCTGGCCTGAATCGCATCCCACACGGCCTTGGACGTGTCAAGATTTCCCACTTGTAATGTTAGTGATTCAGGTATGGATTGAAATATCAGGGCAATCGCCATGTTATTTTTTTCTTCATGC